>VWZD01009955.1:707846-750844 GCA_013396695.1 Sakesphorus luctuosus
CGCTGCCGCTGCCTCCGCCGGGCGGGGCCCGCCCTGCCGCGCAGGGACCGCGCAGGTACCGCGCCGAACAGGTGGCCGCGGCAGCCCTGCCCCGCCGGCCGGTCCCTGCCGAGCCCCGGCAGCGGGGGCAAGCCCGGCAGGGGTGGCGGGCCAGCCCCGTCCCGCGCCCGCTTTGGGAAGGGCAGCGGCTCTGCAGGGGGGTACCTGGGCCTGCGGGACTGCCCGGTGTGAGCGGGAGTTTCCCGTCGGGAGGCGGCGTGCCTGGGAGCGGGAGCAGGAGCTGCCGCCGCTCCCCTGGAGCCGGAGCCGGCCCTGCGCAGTTTCACGTGCCCAGGAGCCGCCTGCCCGTCCCTCCACCTTTCCCTGCCAGGCCGTGACAATCTTTTGTTCGGCCGCCGTGTCTTTCTCCTCCCGCCGTCTTGACAAGCCTTCCCCGCGCCCGCGCTCCCCTCCTGAAAGCAGAGGAGGTTCTTCGTTCCTTCAGTGGTTTGTTGCTCTCGTCGCATCACACCCTTCTTTGTCTGCCTGGCTCTTCGGTTTTCATCCCAGCTGGTGAAAAATACTTGTCTTCACTCTCTGTCCTTTCCTGGTGTCTCCCCTATCCTACCTATTGTCTTCTGTGCGGTATCAGGATACAAAGGTGGGAGGGTCTGCGCTGCCAGTTTGCCGCCTGTGAAAAGATGCTTCCCAGGAATGGTGTTTGCTCGTGTTTTCATGGGTGTGAGGCCAAATTTCGTGTCAAATCTCATACATCCTGCTGTGGGTCTCCTTACTACTATTCCTTAAAGATAACCAACTGCCTGTAACACTTAAAGACCCCACCCCCTCTACCCCCCAAAAAGCCCCACATTAAAAACCACCTAGAAACTCGGCGTGGTTTGGCAGCTGTATCCTGTGTCTGTCTGTTATGCTGATCCGTATCAGTCCATCCTTACCTGCGAGTCCCTACATCAGTTATAGCCTCATCTGCATTTTCACACTTAGGTTGCCATTGCCTCTTGGGATTTTGGTCTAAAAAATGTTTGGTGATATGGGGCTGGGATTTCTGTGTCCTGCCATACTGTAGGCAAACTTTCTGAAGTTTCGTGGTGTTTTAGAACCCCGTCTATGAATGAGCAACAATTGTGGACCCAAAATGCATTTAGTGTCCCCCTGACTAAGGTGGCCTTTTAGGCTTTGTTAGTGCTCTTCTATGGGAGGCTCACCACAGATACAAATGCTTGTTCATCTCCTCTGTTAAAACCAAGAAATACAACCCTTCTGCAAGTAATCATTGTGAAATAGCTTGCCAAAACTCCATTATCAATATGTTACTGTGGAAATACTGTATTTCAGAACTTTTCTTCTGGGAAGGATCCTGCTATTTACACATGCTGAGGTGAAATACTGGACTGTGTGGGACCATTGGTTTGACAGAGTAGTGGCTGTGAGGTTTTCAGCTTCTGTAGTAATGGAAGTTTTAATCCAGTAGAAGTTCAAGGTGGATTTTTTTAGAGGCTTCATGGACCTACAAGGGTGAATTGATACACTGGGAACTGAAGTATTCTTTCACTTAAAAGGGGAAGGGAAAGGAAGGAGGGAATAAAGGGAGTATTGGTTTTGAAGAGCCTTTTGTAGAGAGAGTGATTTTTAGCAGCAGCTGCATTTCTGCTGCTTAAGGGTCAATTGCTTGACAAATCAGTTATTTCAAACTAAATTCTGTTAATACTGTTTTGTTTAATAATGCTGAAAAGTCATGAGGAATCATATTAACAAGAGATCTCTCAGCCTTGCTAGTACAGAGAATGCCTCCAGGTCAGTGTTCTCCTGCAGTGTGCTGAGAGAAGTCTTGACTTGAGGATAGGATGCTGGGCTGAGATTGTAACACCACCTGCTCTTTATAAAAGCCAATCTGTGGTGCTATGTGGGAGTAGAGGTGTTTCTCTTCAGTATTTCATTAAGCATGCTTCTTCTTTGCTTGAACCATATTCTTTGCTTCATAGTGGTGTGTTCATTTAGAATAAAGTGAATTGCAGTGTGTATTTGTAGTCCATGTAATGAGTCTGTATTTCCTCAGTGGTGGCTCTGCTTCATGGGGGAGCGCAAAGGCTGCTCTGTTGTTTGTACCATTAAGCAAGTATGAATGGGGGAAGTGATTTGCTGGTTTCCTTCTGCTACAGTCAGATTAATGACTTTCTGAAACCAAAATTCTACTAAATAAACTATTGCTTTAAGATAATTCTCAAGATTGTTTTTCCAAATTCAACATAAACCTATTGATTTTGTTCTTTGATAACTCTATGTTACTTAAATGTTAAGGTCTCTGTGTTACTTAAATGTCAGAGTTTAGATGGGAGAGGCAGATTTGCAGTGTATAAGAAGCTTGGTGTTTTCCTACACTTGCTTTAGTTTAGTTTTTCAGGTTACTGCAAGCTAGTACAAATGCAGTGCTCAGGAACTACAGTTAGGTGAGAAATTCTGCTCTGAGGTTCTTAGTTGAGCTCAGAGGGTGAAATCCCAGTTCCGCTTGCTTGATTTAATTTACTTAGTACCTGATAAACAAAACTTTGATCCTACAGATGCTTAATGTGTTTGTGAAGCACAAATACTTGTTTGTCTGTGGAGGCTGATTTGACACGTTTAACCTTCAGAATAAGGGGTTTTCATGCACTGAGAGGAGCAGGCCTTTGCTCGTGTTGAACAACCAGCCAGCAGGTACATTATCTATAAATCTGTGATACTGCTCGAGCTTTATTGCTTTGCCAACCTACCAGGTAGGAATACATTTCAAAGTTTTGACATAATTCAGGGTGTACAGTGCACTTTCAGAAGTGACTTATGTGTTTGCTTTCAGAGTATATAAATTAGGTATCTAAAAACTCATAAGCCATGTTTGCAAAAATTGCATTTGAAGCTAAATTGAACTACATTAAGCAAAGTTGATACCTGTAATGCCCAACAGCAAACTTTACCTCAGATATAGAAAAGCAGTCATTCAAGTGTCAAGTTAGAAGTTGTAGATTGTTCTGTTGCTCTTGATTTGTTGTGCAGTGTTGGACAGACATGTTTAACAACAGAGGAAGGAAATCTACAAATTGTGAAGGTTAAACCATTCAAGATAGAAAAGAAAAATATGGTAAGTGTACCTTATGATTAAGGTATTTGCTCTGAAGTTTGTTTGCCTTCATACTGTCTTCATGTATGCGTGCTTGTATGCCAGGTTCTTCTAGATGAGAAGCTGCTTTAACTACTAAAATGCCAAGTAGGAGGAAGCCTGTAAAAGTTTGTTTCTTCCTGAAACTGCTGTAGGGCACTGCACTGAAAACCAAGTTTAGGTCAAGAGCTACTAATGTTTTATCAGAATTCCTGGCAGTGGGGGGAGGGTAGTACGGAAGGGGAAGGTGTGTGTTAGGGGAAGAAAAAAGTGACTTGCTTGTGGGTACCCACAGTACTGCCTTGGTCTCCTGTTTCAAAGCCTGCTCAGCTGCACAGCTAACTGGGAAAGGCTGAGTGTCCCCTCGGTGTTTTGCTATTCAGTCATAGTTTCTGGGTGCATTAACTGTTTCTCAGAACAGGTACATTCTTCCCTTAAAGGGTAGCGAGGTAGTCTCTCATACACCTAAGGAGTAACTGGCAGCCTAGTTTTTTGTAGTGTGTAGGTGAAATTTGGATTGCCTGACAGCCCAGAGATTCATTGCTTTTCTGTTACAAGCCTTACCTGCATATGTGCCTACAGGTCGTCTTTTAGGCTCACATAAACCCACATCTCAGCATAGTTTTGTTGAAATGTATGAAACTGATCAGAACTGGCTTTTTTTTCTTAAGTTTTGCAACTATGTAACTACTTGTGGCAAAACTGGTTGTATGCAGTGTTGTTATAGTTGGGAAAGCTTTATTTTTTTCTTATAGTGCATCATAGTTTTAATTATGCATTTCCTGTTTTCTCTGAACCCTAAATGTGTAATAGGAAAGGGCTAATTAGGGTAATAATGATGGACATTTGAAAGAATTTTGTATGGATTTTTCTTTGTGACTGTTAGACTGTACTTGAGGCCATGCATTATTTCCAGAAGTCAGATGTGGATGATAAGGATCTGAGTAGTAACAACTGTATGAAGATATTAGAGTGACCACTTATCTTTAAAGTCCTTGAGCAGTGAGAGCACTGACTTCTTTATTGCCCGTTAATATCTTTCTCTTAGCTAAGATGGATCTTGTTCAATTGGCAGTTAAACAAATGTTTGCAGTGTCATAGTGAACGCTCTGAATACCTCTATGGTTGCTATTTTCATCACTGCCAGCATTAGACTTCATTCTTTTAGAATTCATGCCAAGAATAAATGTCCCAACTAGTTCCTTGTTACTCTGAGAGGAGGAATGGTCTCCTGTGGTGATGAAAAGGAACTGCTGCTGTTCAGTGAGGGAGGGATGTGGTGGGAATGGAGTTATGTGGTATTACTCTACAAATTCTGTTCAAAAGTAGACTAATGAGATGTGTGTTTGGGGTTTGTTTTTTTTTGTAGAAGTTAATTTTAAGTTACTGTTCTTTTAAAGAAACCCAACATTTGTTTTTGGAATCTTGAAGAAGTTAAGAACCACTCTGTGCTCTGTTCTCCATCCTATGTTCTTCATAACATTTGCATCTAATCTTTTCAAACTGTATACAAGATAGTTAAATTAAGAAGTTATTAATACTTACCAAGCCATCTGGAGTCTTACTGTTAGTTCTCCTGCTGCCAGGCTAAGAACTTACATGTACTGAAAAGGTAAGTTTCTTTAACTGATGGAAAACTTTGAGTAACTTGAACTGCATTTATCTTGTTCTACGCAGTAATTACCAGCCCTTCCATTAGAATGTGTTGAGAGAACCTGGTTCTACCACGTGTTCATTTGGGGAGGATCAGATTGCCTGTTGATAACTCGGGAACTTTTGACTTGTGAACAGGCAGTTCTTCTCAGTCAAGAAAATAAACTTTTTAAAAGAACAAGGGAAAAAAAGGTGGGGGAGAAACAAAGCAAGCCTTGATTTTGCAGTCAGATCCTTATGGCAGATCCTGTTAACTCAGCGGCCTTCTGAGAGGGGATAAAGGTCTATTCATGTAGATAGCATTGAAGGTTTCTGACCATTACTTGGAAGCAAATAGAGGGGAAAACACAGAAAATGTGCTCTTGTTTATGAAGAAGTGTCTTCCTTATCACCCACAAAAAGATGACTCTTGTAGGAAATTAGTAGTAGCTGTTGTGACTCTGAACTTGCAATCTGCTACGGGATGTGGATTGTTAGTTTCCCAGATTTCTGTGGTTGATCCCATTCACTGTAATGGGCTGTGGAATAAGATCATTGGAATTAAGTATATTTGTTCTTATATACTTCATATTCTCCACTTCATCCTTTATGAGCTGGTTTGTTTGTCAGATTATGCACCCTTTCTTTTTCTCTAGTCACCTGGGCCTTTCTGAGTTCAGACTAGTATCTGATCGTTTGTTTTCTTGCTCCTGCCAACTTTTTATTTTGTTCTTACCTCTATTCCTCTACTCCTATTTCTGGAAATTGAGTGGGAGACTCGTTGCCTTAGTTACAGTGACTAACTGTTTCAGAGTTATTTATAATGTTTGTGTTTGAATAACCTGTATCATAATACGAATCACAGAACATTTTTCATCAATAAAAAATAAAGCAAGCAGTTCATCACTAAATGCTGGGAGCATCCTTACTGTACTGATTCTTGGGGTTTGTTTTTTCCTTCATTATTGGGCTGGAGGAGAAGTTGTAATCTAGCATTTGAAGATTAACGTGAAATAAGGTGTCTTGGTGTTACCCTTTGTGCAAATGAGGACGGAATCTTAATATTTAAACTCTGAGATATCAGGGAATGTTGTTCATCCTCTCAGTAATGACATTGGCACTGTCCCCAGGGGGTGGCAATAGACCAGGTTAACTGTGTTAATTCAGTTGTGATTCAGGTGTTGATGAATTATACAGCACTGAGCCATTTCAGCATAAGAACAAGAGTTAATGCAAGAGTGGTGGGACTCAGTAGTTGGAAGAGAAGGAAAAATGAGACCTGTGGGCAGCTGTGTGGATACAAAGAGTTAAAGAGGAAGCACCATCAGGTTATGCAAATAAAAGAGGGACAAAATAGTCTGTTTATAACATCCTTGTAGATTGAGGAACTGCTTTTAGCTGAAGCACCTGACAACTTCTGTCCTAAAATAATGAGAAACTCTTTACTATGCATTGAATATAATATTAGAATTTCATTGTTTATTTCTACAGTACTGTATGTATTTGAATTGAGTGAACAGCACTCCCTAAGTAGATTTACATGAATAAAGTCTACCTATTTAGGGCAGCTTGAGGACAAATATTTTTCTTACTGAATTGCTGCAACTCTACTTAAATTTGAGGAGCATAAAGCAAAGGTCTGCCTATTCTACCACTGGGGACTTGGGAGAAAAACAGGAAAAAAACAAAGCCACTTTGCTTAAGTTTATGTTAAACTTCAGAACTACATTTACAGGGATGGGAGTGAAAACATTTTTCTGCCCCAGAGTAATCGTAACTGACTTGTATTAGAACTCTGTGAATGTTCAGGTTTTATTTGTCAGTTTGCCTGTTCACATGGGTTAGTCTAATTCTGACTGTGTCCTGAACTGATGTAGTCATCCTAAATGTTTAATGTTTGCGAACTCTCAAGCAATGAACTTCACTTAATGGCCTTTCTAATTCCAGTTGATGAGCATTTGCTTTTAAGTCATTCTTGGTCATATTGCAGCCATACAATCATACTTAAGGGTCACTCTCACTTTGTGCTGAAGTCCTGTACTCGCTTCCATCTGGTGCAGAGAAGAAAGCATGGGCACATCTGGATTTTTTCTTTTTCCCTTTGCAAAGTGAAGATAGAACAGTGCCTTAATGAAGGAGGAGAAGGGAGCACAAGCAAAGATAGTCAGCATGACAAAATGACAATGAAATTGCAGTACTTAAAGCATTGAGACCAAAATGAGCCTTTAGAGTTTACAGGATTTCTATCAGTCATTAAGAATTCATGTTTTGTTTCAAGATTTTGCCATTTTTCCTCCTTTTTGATTTTTATTTTGATAGCTCCATCTGTGCTGGTCCCTCTGACAGGGAGGAAGTTGAACCTTCCATCAGGAACCTGGTCCTCAAGCAGCAGGCAGCGTAAGAGACCAAGGATCTGTGTAGCTCAGAGCTAGAGGACCTACTTGAGTCATGGATGTCTGAACTGGAGGGAGAAAATACCACTTTCAGCAAGTGTAGTTATAACTAACTTAATCTGTAACTAATGCATAATCTAGTAATTTAAATCCATTGCTGCAGACTGAGTTTTGTACAGTGTTGGGGTAATTGGTATTCTTTCCTTCCCTGTTCCATCTTCAGGTCATTTGCTTCTTCTGTCAGTTGGTCATGAAAGTGGGCAGGTAATCTGTGCAAAGTCCTTCTTTCCATCCTGAGCTTTTGTTGTTTCTTTCCTGCCTCAAGTCTCTGTGTAGTGTCTGTTAACACTTCATGACTCACCAGTATCTCCCCACAAAGTATTGTTAGATTAAAATGAACAACATGAAATCAAAAAATGAGGAAAAAAATCAACATTATTTTTCTGATTATGTTATTACTCATTGCTTTCTGTTACTGAAATGTCTCCAGTCGTGGTACAGGGATGCTTCAGAAACAGCACATTAATGAAATTCCCTACCCCTCTCCTCTGTCCGTTTTTAACTGCAGGGTTTTGTTCAGTTTTTGCTATGTTTGTAAAGCAGGAGGATTGATAGAAAGAGATCTTAGCTTAGTATTGTGTTGCTGTGCAGTCTCTGCCAAATTAGAACCCTGTACTGGTACTGCCTGGTAGCTTCTATTTCCTTTGCTCCTGTCTCAGTTCCAGGAACAGTATTTTGCTTTATAGCTCTGCTGAATATTTTGCTTTTTTCTTTTTCAGCAGTGATTTCATTCTAGGAGGTAATTTTCAGTATTAAGGAGAACTTGTAGAAGAACACTTTCTCTTCTTGCTCCTGTCACCTGCAAGGCTGCAAATGCCATTACTGCCCTGCATCACTGATCCTGTAGTAATCACCCAACTCATTATTTATTTCTTCCACTCCTACCCCACAATTCTTTTTGCTGTTTCTTTCCATCCACAAGCACACAACCATTTAAAGGTTATTCCCTAACACTACTTAGATCACAGAATGAGAAAACTATTAAAATAGAACCTTTCAAGTAAAAAGTAAGTAATTTTTTATAACTTGTCCATAGACATTTCTCCATTCTATTTACTGTAAGTTTAACAAATTATAATTACTGCAATCAGGGATGTAAATAGTTAAGTTAATCTAATCTACTTTATGAGAAACACAACTCAAGAGGTGAGTTACTTGAAGGTGTCATTATGAGAGTAAAGAAGAAAGGTGAAGAGAGGATTTGTAAAACACTGGAGTGCAAACCAGAAGCACAGAAATGGTTTGGATATCACAGATTGTCAGTGTCAGTGAACAGCAATGGTCTTCTGATGAACTTGAAAGTTTCACAGACAAGGGTCATCGAAAAACCAACAGGTGTCCAGCTGCCCTGTGGGGCTCTGTTTACAATGACTTCAAGACATTAATATTCATTTTTCTGCCTACTACACCTTTCTATAGCACAGGAAAGGGACTCTCCCAGCATCTCTAATGTCAAACTAACACTGAGTAATATATAGAAGAGGATGCCTCCTGCTGTTTTTCTACACTCAGAGATGTAAAAACTGTTTTTGGATCAGTTATATCAAATTTGTCATCTCAGAAGGGCAGATATGGCTGCATGCAGCCACATTTTGTATTTTTTAAAGGGCTTTGACTTTGTGCATTGTGAATTGGCTTCCTTTTTTAAAAAACCTCTCAACATTTAATAAGCCATAATTGCTTTAAAAATGTGGTATTTTTCATAGCTTGCATTTGAACAGATTAGTTGTGAGGTTTTCAATTGATAAAATTTCTATAATGCTCTGCATATGTGTGGAAACTCCTTTAGTAATCAAAGTATTGAACTTACTGCATACATAATTCAAGAATAACTACTAGCAGCACTGTGGTTCATGACTCTGTGCCTAAAAGTAGTAGAAAAAATTTGCAGAAAAATTAGCATGAGTGTTAAAAAACTGTTAAATTACATCTTTGCATTTCAACCTAATTGTCACCTGGAAGGCTCTCCTGCTGTGGCAAAGGCTGCAGAAAATGCCTTACGTGTTTGGAGCGTCACACCAGTTTCCTGTCCCAACAGCCAACCCCTTACATGGGGGAGCAGCAAGATGTGTTTCCTTCTGTAAAGCTCCCTACTGGAACTTACATAAGCCAAAGAAATAGTATCTCTTTGACTGACAGGAGGAATAGCAACGCCAGCAGTGTCTGTGGAGTCTGTCAGAGGAGCAGCTCAGCTCCCCATCCCTGGAAACTTCCCGTACCCATATTAGCAGCGCTCCCTCCATGCTGATTGGAGGTGTTGCAGAGTTGTTTTGGCACTGTCATTCTGGAGGGAGTGTTTTAGAATACTGGCTCTTTGCCTCCTGAATGGCCATAAGCAGAAATAAACCTTGTACACCTGGACCTGGGTCTGGTGGCAGCAGTTGGCCACGGTTAACTGAACCCACATGCAGAATGAATGTGCCTGCAGAAAAGATCTCAAAAGTGTCGGGTGTGGCTCAGCATTTCATGTTGTGGGAACTTACATTACTTCAGCTGACATAAATATCTTTTACAGGTGTCCACAGGAAGCTTTTTTTATTATTAAATATGTCATGACTGTAGTGCCCACTAGTGCTTCCTTAATGTTGCCTGACACCTCTTGTTTCCAGAAAAAGTAACCTGTAAAAGTGGGATGGATAACTGAAGAAAAGAGGGGGAATTGTTGGAATTATGTCATTTGTCCGTATAGTTTCATGGCCTACTCTTGTGTGGAGTTGAGTGAAGTGCACCCTGGCTGTGATGCCTTGTCACAGGATGCCTGTTCAGGGTGCCAAGTTCTTACTGTTCGCGCTGTGTGGCGTGGCTGCAGAGGTGAGGTGGCAACTCCTTTGGTGTGTATTTGTACTGTCTTGATTTTTTCACTAGATAGGAAACAATGAAAATGACCTGTAACAAGCAAGGTTAAATACAGGCAGGAACAGTAGGATATGTTTTTCTTGTTATTCTGTTTTTCTTTTAAGAGGTTAATTAGCTGCCAAAGGAATGCTAATTATATGACTTGGAAATTATCTACCATCGTGAAGGCCAAAATTTTCAGCTCACAGATAGGAGAAGGAAATACAGATACATGCACTACTGAATGCAAATATATTTCTGGTGTGGAATAGGACTGTGCATGTAAGAAATGGAGTGCATTGCCTGAATTAACCCATTCTTTACAATCAGTGGAGCAGGTAAATTTTCATGGAAGGGTGGGTAGAAGTTCAATAATTTTAGGATGGAGTTTGATGATGTGGGTTGTTTTTCATTTGCAAGGTTTGTAACAGTAATGATTGAAACTCAGTGGCTTCTTATCTTTTGCCTAAGGTCTTTGATATTGGGTTGTAGCTGATCTTCATCAGTCTCTCATTCTTTTCTTCTGCAAAGTGGTGAAAAGGGAGAGGAGAGGCAAATTATTTAGATTAGCGTAGCATATGACTGTGAAGTTGTTCCTTGAAAGTGTTCCTTAGTAGGAACTAGAAAGGAGTGTTTTGGCTCGGATAAACTTACTCTTACCTCCTTATGTCAGAAGTCCTGTAATCACAGGTGATGTGTCTTGTGTGAGTGTCCTTTGGTTTAGGGGCTGGAGGCGAGTGGAGAAACTTGAATGTAGTCTGCCTTGGACCTCTCTGAGAAAGTAACTTCAGTGCTGTTGACCTGCCCGTTCTTACAGTGTGTTTTGAAAATCAGCAACAGGCTTAATTTTCTTTTCTGGTTCCTGATTGTTTTAGGGCTTGAGTGTGGTTGTGAATTCCTCTTTAACTGTGAGAGAACCTGGGGTCCTAAGGAGTCTGCTTCTATTTGTAACATACCATGCTGACTCACATTGACTATGAAAACACTGAAAGAAGAAAAGTTCCTCTGTAACAGACTTGTGTACCACATGCGTGGCCTTTCAGGACCCTCAGCTTTTTCCTGTCTCCTGTGTGACAACAGCACGTCGGTTTTCTTACAGCATTTTAAAGTTGTTTTTTTCCCCTCTTAGGCTGATCACATGCTCTGCTGCTTGCTTTTACAACTGGAGCTCTGAAAATGACATCAAAAAAACTTTTGCTCACCTACCATCTCTTCTAAAGAGGTTGCAGTGATCATGTTCAGGTAGCCCAGTTACCTAAAAACTGTGTACCAAAAGTAGTCTGAATTTGCTGCAGCCTTTTTCCTCATAGAAATGGGTATAGACAGAAGGCCCTTCTTGTGTGTGCAGCTTTAATTCCTGGAAACCATCCAGTGATGGCTTGGAGTTGTGCCTGTTGTGACTGGTGATCCCTCTATCTCCCTGCACAGAGATAGATGCTTGGGGTAGGGAAATATTTAGTAATAAAATACGGTCATAGAAAAATGCCTAAGTTGAAATAAACTCTACAAATAGTAATTAATGAAGCATATCTGTCTCAGAGCAAACTGTAGCCTTCTGTAATAGAAGATATTTTTTCATCTCAGCTCAGCAGGAAATTGAAATAAAAATTAGTAGTTAAGCTCAGTGTCTGATATTCCACATATCACCTGGTACAGTTGTATGGATGCCACAACATAAGCACATTGGCTGTGCAAATATTTCTGTCAGCAGCTAAAGAATGGCATTTGGAATGGCCATCAGTGAAAGCCTTATCAAGGTGGACTGTTCCTTACTTTGTGCTTTCTCAGGTTGTGCTGCAAAGCTGTTTAATTCAGTGGGTTATGGATTAGGGTATTCATTCTGGCTTAATTTTCTGGAATAAGCAATGATAAAACTACAAAGCTTGGTTTAAAAAAACTCGAAACAAAGCAGGTCATGTCTTTTGACTGTAAAAAAGCACTGGGAATAATCACCTTGGAAAAAAAAGAGTATAATAAAATTGCACAAGTAGTTGTCTGCATGTCACCTGTATGTTTGTGAGGACTCAGTGAAGGTCAGGTTGCAGCCTCTGGATCATGCTTGTACTTGAAACTGCTCATTGGCACCATTTTTTATTTTAACCCTTTGACCTTAGGCAGTCATTCAGGGACTACTCTATGAGTAGGTCAGCTGTCTCTGCTGAGGGCTAGAGGATGTGTCAGTGCTGCTTCTGATAGGGGTCAAAACCCACGTGGGTGACATGAAAATGTAAAACATAAACAAATGAACACTGGAAGGTGGTAAGGGGTGCTGGAACAAGAATGACAAACATGAAATAAAGGGCACAGTGTTAATAAGAAGGTTGTCTGATGTTTAAGAAAGCTTACCTAAGTGTCAGATTACAGATTTGCTTTGTAAGGGGCGAGAATATGAGAGAGAGCAGAATCTTCTTTGGTAAGCTGAAATAAATGAAGTTACTAGAAGTATGCAAAGTTTTGAGAGTACCTGTGTCATGTAGCTATTAGTGTTTAAAAATCAGTGTCAGTATTGTGAATTAAATGACATTTATGGTAGTTTTCTCGCTATTCTGTACTTAATGTTCCTTGTCTTAGAGGAGATATGGAGTACTTTTTGTGGTGCTCTTTGTGTTATGTTGTACAAAGGTTCTCAGTGATAAGACTAGACAAAAGGTTAATCTATTTTCAGTGTGGTTTATTGGCATGGACTGTGGGAACTTTGGGGGAATGTTCAAGTTTGAGTACATAGAGAACAGCACGAGGAGGTTTTTAATTTACAAATTACGTTAGGGAAAGATATGAATATTAACTTGTTAAGATTTAAGCATGCCATCTACTTCCATTCTTTCATTCAAAGAAGTATTAAAAGTAACATTAAGTAGTCTATATCTGTTGCCAGAGGATTGAATTAAAACTGCTTCATGGACGGAAGTCATGAGCTAAGCACTTGGAACGAGTTTGTGAAAGCTCACTGTTTGAAAAGAAGCATTAGACAACAGTATCCTCTTCTGGAACAAATGGTATTTTCTTTAGAATTGCTCATCTTAATTGGTCTGTTCAGTGGGGAAAAGAAAAGCTCTTCTTATGAAGTGAAGTCTGATAGAACTGTACTAATCCTAAAATTTTGACAGACTTTGTGACCAACCCCAAGTCATTTATTCAGCTTATTAAGTGTTGTATGAAGGAAATACTATGGACTACTTAACTTGAGACATTTTTGGAAGATTTAATTAGTGACACATGTAGTTAGAACAATGTAAAATATTCTTTTCCTGTTTTTCTTAGATGCTCTGATAAAATCATAAGTTAAAAAATACAGCAAAAGTATCAAAAATGAAGTATTGAATGCATTAAAGTAATCAAAGTCAAGTAATTAATGCACTGTAAAGATTGTTGTGTGCTATTTAAATGTATCCAAAAAGCATAAATAGAAATGAAGGTAATTTACTTTGATTTGACTGGGTCTGCCCTTTGTCTAAACACAGGTAGGGATTAGTTTAAAAAGTGTTAACAAAGCAACCAGATGTCTGTTCTGAAGAAGGTTACACCTTGTGAGGCTTCTTTAGTGGTACCTTGTTTGTCCTCTCCCTATGGAGGGATTTAAGCAGTCTAGGACTGAGAAGGAGAAATTGCTGCAACACTGCTTTGCTTTTGTGGAGAGCTGCTGAAATATTAACTTTATAGGATGGTTCTTTTGTCTCTGATTTTGGTTGTGGTGGATCACACCCTGTTTAGTGCCTGTCACTTTGCTGTTCTCTGCTGGGAAGGTTGTCCTCATATCGTTAGGATTGGAAGGGACCTCTGGAGATCATCCAGTCCAACCCACCTGCCAAAGGCAGGGTCACCTCGAGCAGGTTACACAGGAACACATTCAGGTGCGTGTTTAACATCTCCAGAGAGGGAGATCCATGACCTCCCTGGGCAGCCTGTTCAGTGCTCTCTGCCCCCATTGATGTAAGTAAGTTCTTCCTCATGTTGAAATGGAGCTTCTTGTGTTTCAGTTCATGGCCATCACTCCTCATCCAGTCCCCAGGCACCACTGAAAATAGTCTGGCACCAGCCTCTTGGCCCCTGCCTTTGAGATACTTGTACGTGGCGTAGTGGAGAGCACTCCAGTCTCCGACTCCCAAGGTCGCGAGTTCGAGTCTCAGTATGGACCGTCCTCCCGGCAGTTCAATGCCTCCCTGCCATCCGATCTCGGATGCTCAGCAGGGTCAGCCCCGGTTAGTACCGGTTGCTGTGACAGTCCCAAGGACTTCACTGGCACTGTCCAAGCTTGCTCGGCCGTGGCAAATGAGCCTTAGGACTTAGACGATGGGGCCAGTTCTGCGCACGCTGAGCCTCACCTAAAAAGTCCACTGTGCAGGCTCGGAGGGCACACCCATGTGGGGTGAGCCCTTCCCAAATCTTTGTTCGCGAAGATTGGCCATTATTATTATTATTATTATATTATTATGTATTAATGAGATCCCCTTTTAGTCTTCTCTTCTCTAAACTAAACAGGCCCAGCTCCCACAGTCTCTCCTCATAAGAGGAGATGTCTTCGTTTTCCCATCTGGCCCCTCTCTTACACCAGAAGTGAAAAAGTTTACATTTTCATGTGGCCCAATTCTTAGGTTCCTGTCTGTCAAGGAAAAAAATAAGACTTGTTTTATTTGTTTTTAAGAGCACTGCACCTGGATACTTGGAGGTGCCAAATGTACTTTGGAAGTGCATTCTGTTTAGTCAATGTAATGGCCCTTTAACTATAGATGAGCAAGGCCTTAGTTTGGTTTTAGCAATCTACTGCAGATTGATGGCATTACTTACTTGGAATTAATTTTCCTGGGAATGTCTGTGTCCACCATGCAACTGGACAAACTGTACCAGTTTATCTTTTTCTCATCCCTTTAAGTGTTCCACTCTGTGAAATGTAATACTAGTTTTTTTAAAAGAAAATATTATATATTTTTTCTGTAATGACCCCATCCTGCTGAACTTCGAAATTGTGTTCTTACGCACAGCAGCCCTCAGATGAGATAGAGAAGATGGCTGACTTCTGGTAGGCAGAGGAATCCCATTTTGTTCCTTTTGCAGGCTATGTTGATGCAGTGGAATGTGCTTTGGCACTTGTGCATGGCAGGTCAGAATGCCAGTTTTCCTCATGTGTTTATGTGGAAGTGGCAGTCATGATTGAAGCTTTAAGCAATTGGCAAATTGCAGGTAAAGGAGATGTTTGACTGTGTATCCTGTCCGAGCAACTGGGTTCTTACCTGGAGAAAAAAAGTCCTGAAGTGTGTGATTGTGTCCTATGTACTGAGCTAGAAAATGCAAATCATGTTTTCACTCAGATATTTGACCTGTCATTGACTGATTTGGGCCTCTTGTAAGGTGAAGTTCATACATATGCTGAAAATGTGCTGGCCAGTTCTCTTTTAGAGTTTGCATTCTGGGGAAATAAAACCTCTATGTCACTGAGCTGTGTTAAAAGCTTATGTGGGCACACCCATGGGGAACACCTCTGTTCCAAGTGAATTCTGACTCTTTTTGTGTCGCATCTTTAAAGCCATATTTTTGTCCTCTAACTGTGGCCTCAAGGCTGATAAGACAACAAAAATCATGTGCATTAGCAGTGCTGGGAATATTTCTGTGAAATTGCAGACTCTTAAGTCTGTTCAAATTGCTGCTTATTCCATACATTTTGCTTTGTGTTCTAGGCTTTTTCTTAAAAGACATGGTCAATAGGATTGAGAAGACAACTGCTGCTTGCATTGCTGGCTCTGGGAATAGAGAAATGACTGCATGCACTGTTGGTCCCTATGAATTATGGCACTTACTCATTAAAGATCCAGTCAGGCCAATTGGATGTGCTTCTATTTTTGCTTTCAAAAATTACTCTAAAGATAAAAGGTACTGCTTTCTTGTCAGGGAGGGAGAAGCAACTCTAAGGAAGTTGTTACCTATGATGATTTGTTCCTGTTGGTGCATGAGCTGGGTTTCCAGTAGACGTTCTTTTTTGCAAGTGCATACTTTTTTTGTTTGAAATAGTATTTATGCTTTATCATTCTCTCTGATGGATGTGTAGGTTTACAGTATTTTCTAAAATGCTTCTAACCCTTCCTTCTGTTTTTCCTACCCTCGTATTAGGTAGAATGGAAATGTTAAAATTCAGACACTTGAGAATTAAATTGTGATGTTTAAAACCCATGGATTAAGGAACAATTTCTTAAAAGTGATGTCCTGGCAAAAGATTACTGTGCAAACGGCCACCCTGCCATCCTATAAACACTATTGATCAAGTCTGATCTCTGTGCCTGGGCAGATCCCTAGAGCATGCAATGCTTTCCTCCCTCTACCCATTCCCATTTTTAACAGTTGTCTTCCTGTAGATGTTCTGAAATATGTCACAGCTGTGCACCAGAAGGTCTCTCTTCCACAGCAGTAATCTGAGGGATGTTAACTCTGCAGTTCTCTTCTGTGTTTCAAGCACTAAAGTTTCTGTGAAGCCAAACATTGTGAGGTAACCTGCTATGGACGAGAGAGACTCAAATAGCTCTGAACCTTGTGCTTCTTTGATTTTAACATGCATGAACACCACCTCTTGATTTGTAGTCTCTTCTTTGAATGTGGCAAGCATCTGTTCAGATTGGAAAGTATTACTCTTTTCAGCAGTTTTGAAGAGTACCTGTTGTAACTGTTCTGGTTGTAACTGCTGTGACTCATAGCATGCTACCTTATTTTTATCCAGATAATTAGCTCCCTAAAAGATGTGTGAAACAGCATGTAAGGATTTGTTCCCTCCACTTGAGGAGCAATGCTATTGTTACTTTTTTGTCTGTCCTTTGATGTTATGTCCCATCAGAATTCACCTTCTGCTTGCTTTGCTTTCTTCCCAAATTTTTAAGTGGAAATTACCTCTGAGGTAGCTAACGAAAAGAATTGTAAAAGTGAAATTGAAGACCACAGAAGTGGCATCTGAGCTGCAGGACTTTGTGGGGTTTAAGTGTTTCAGTCCCAGGTCTATATTAACAATTTTCAGTGTTGATATGACTTTTTGTATAGGTAGTCATTATTTGAAGTTACACATGCAGACACGCTGAAATAACATGTAAGTAGAAGTTTCTGGAATCTCTAGAGGATCTTACACCTCTTCTACCTTGATCATTTTTAATACTGGTATGAACGTCAGAGGATCTACACGTTTTCACTTACGTCATTTGGGATGCTTTGTAGGTTCACTGTTCTCCAGGCTTGTCAGTTCATTATTTCACCTCTTGTTTTTATGCCAGGCAACCGTTCAAACTCAAAGCTTTTTTCATTAAGTAGGATTCAACAGGAGTACTCTTCAATTTATTCTTGAATTTACTTTTATTTAGAAATGGTCTAATACTTTTGCCATGATGTCTCACAGTTCTGCTGATTCACAATGAAACAGCTTCAGTTACTGCTTTGTTGGCCTGTGAAGTTCCTCTGAGTGGTTGTCCCTGGTAAACAGGAGTCACTGAGGAAATGGCAGAGCATCCTCCTATGCCTTTATGTCCTCTCCTCCCCCCAGATGAGCTCAGATCACAGTTGGACATACATGTTGAAGGTACTGGTTTTATGTCAGTGTACCTACGTGTGAACTGTGATTATTGGGCACAGACACCCTTGTGCATACCTGGTGCTGCTGCTAAACCTGCTGGGAATTGTAAATAATCTATAGAGTGCTCTGAAATAATATACCTGATCTTAACCAACAAAAAGGGTAAAGGATCAAAGTGTATAAAAATCCTATGCAAAAAGCATAAATGCATCAGGTTTCTTGTTATTTTAAAGTCATAAACAGTTTTCTCATGTAACTAAAAGATGAAGGCATGAAAAGTAGGAGAAAGTGAGATACCGCTTTAAATTAATTGTACATCTGATGCTTCTTGAAGCTTGGTATAAAATATAAACAAATCATCAGAAGGATTTTGGAAAAGCAGATGGATGTCTGTTCTCCCCCTTCCAGCCCTCGAGATATCCAGGAATATTTTTGGAAAAACTTGTTGTCCTTCTGTTGGTACTCTAGTTTAAATGTAACCATCATAAATAACCTGTTTGTGTTACATTGAACAGTCTGTAGCATGATTTGCTACTACTACCACCACTTCTCATCTCATGTAAAAGATGGAGCGTTACGTGCTACATATGTTAAATTATATATCCTGAGATCCAAAGTAACCTTAGTTTTGCATTTTAAAATATATTGCTTTTATTACAACTAAAATAATGTTGGTAAGCTCAGCCTTCTGCAAAGTTTGACTATCTGGGACTTTTTAAAAGAAAACTGAAGAAAACTGGACTTGGCACATTTTTCCAGTGTCAGTACTTTGTTTCATGATAAGCCTTTACACCTTGGTGCTGACTTCCCTGAATTTGCTCCCCCCCCCCCCCCCNCTGTGGCACGTTGCTCCAGATGCTGAGGGTGGCTTTGTCTGTCCTCGCTCAGATGCTGCCACGAGTCATCTTTTTGGACAGGACTTCTCACACCTTTGCTGGGATGAGTCTCACACTGTGTCTTTGTGAGGTCCTTGTTTTTTCTTCCGACGTGGTTTTTGCTTTTACTCTGCTCAGCACAACTTAGTTCAGAGGGCTGCTTGCCAGTGTTGATTCTGCTGTGGTTTTTTTCATCTGGTCAGTGCATTTTGTCTTGTGTCTGTAACAAATAGTTATCTTAAATAGCTTCTCCCTGAATTATTGATGTTCCACAATGACTTCATGCTCCAATCTATTTACCCTCTACTTTGAGCTTGTCTGTGTTACTCTGTGAGATAGAAATATTCATGTGAAATACAGCATTAATCAGCCTCTGCAGTAGTTATGAGTGAGTCTCTAGGTATCTTTGTAGTACTATAGCATTCTGTGGGGAAGTCTACAAATAATTATAAATTCAGAGAATAAGGTGTTCAGTGTCTGTTACTATAGGTAGTTCTTGTTTTAACTGCTAAGTCTTCCTCTGTTTCCCAGCTCAGCTGCTTCCATAACAATAAGAGCAGAGCATCATATTTGCCTGGTGTTCTCCCTGCTATGTTGCCAGACTATCCTCTGAATGTGAGTACAGATGGTATGACTCATTTACACTTGTCCTAAGCAGGCGAGCTACTTAACACCAAGTATGTGCCTCCAGCTCTTGATTCCTGTGAAAAAAAGTGTTTTCCTCTCCCCACCCCATATTTTGCTACAATTAATCTGATTCAATCAGATTTGAATTCAGCTTCCTTTTAAAATTAGTCAAGCAATCTCTCTTTATTTTTATTTTTTTTTACCCCTGACTAAAATGCAATTGACTTTATTTTTAAAGATGCCAGAGTTCTGCTGACTTTGCTGAGCCACTTTTGAATAGGAAAAAGGAAGATTACCTAAAGAAATGGCTCCATGGTTTGGATGTAGAAAATACCCTGAGGTATTGTAGACCTACTCTGCTACTTCTTCAGTACCTTTGGAATATAGATAACTGTTTTTTCCTAGCGTATTAGGAGGTTAGTGTGTTCTGCAACGTGAGTAAATGGGCAAACATTTTCCTTTCTGAAACAGACTGCATCTAATAGACTTCATCTGGTATGTCTTGAATATGCTGAAAAATGGTATCTCTTCCGTCTTAAGGAGCAGGAATAGAAAGGAAGACTTAGGAACGTGTGTGTTTGGTGTGAGTGGAACGTTATTTTCTTTTTTGATAGAATCGTTCTCCCACATTTTATCCATGTCTCAGCTGAGGATCTGCTGTTGCAGGTAACGTTGAGGGACATGCAGTGTGCTGAAGGCACACTTGGCACTGAACAGCGCCCAAGTGGAACGGAGAGCATGGCATAAAGTGCAGGCTGATACATAGTCAAGTGCCTTATTTGTTTAACTTGTCCCTTTTGACTTGTTAAACCCAAAATCAAGCTCCATGTTGCAGTATAAAATTCTTTTTTTTCCTTTTGAAGGCAGTTAATGAACTGACAAAAAGGATCAGAAGTACCTTTTCCCTAGCTTTTACTTATTAGTAGTAATTTAAATGGGCAAAATTTGGAAGTTGTTTTTCATTGTCCCATGGCTATGTCTGTCTACATATGAAAAACAGAAAATTCCTTTGTTTTCTTGCAGCTGTTTCCCATATATGCTGTTTCTCCAGAACAATTTGGAGGAGCAGCCCTCCCTTAAACCTACATATGTGTTTGTAATGGCACCAGAGCTGCATGTCTGCTCCCACCTGGAAGCTGAACAGTCTTGTGTGAGGCTCGAACTCCCTCTGATGGCAAACTGCTGCACTTCTCTTGCTTTCTGTGTTTGCTTTCATCTCTCTCCCTTGGTCTCCATTTTATCTTTTTGCTGCAATGCTGGATTAGGTCAAGTCACTTCATGTGTGTGTGTGTGTTTCACTAAAATGTAGTTTTAATGAAGCTGATAAAAACTGAAGGGCCCTACCAGACTGCATATATACTAGACAACAACAAGCTATTTGATTAGGTAGAGGGAAAGGGGGAACTCATCTCTACTTGAATTCATTTAACATTTTTAACTATCACAGTGGCTCTTCTGTGGTACAAGTGATACATATTTCTCAATGCTTGGCTTAAACTGATGACTCAGTCTTCCTAAAGCTTGAGTAAGAGTACTTTTCCACCTTTAAACTCAAGTTCTTTGTTCCAGAAGTCAAGTATTTTGCTAATATCAGTTTGTGTTTGGTACAAAAAAATAGTACTATAAAGACTTTATTAGTTGCTTTTGTATGGGATCATTTCATCCTGCTACATGAGGATCAGGCGTGGACAAGTCAGACACAGCAATGCCCTCTCTGAGCCCTTTGCAATAACCAACGGTGAGAAACAAGGTTGCATTCTTGCACCAACTCTATTCACAAGCTTCTTCAGCATGATGCTCCCAAAGGCCACAGCAGACCTTGATGAAGAAAACGGCATCTATATCCGATATTGTACCGATGGAAGCCTATTCAACCTAAGGCAATTGAAGGCCCACACCAAGACCCTGAATCCCCTTGTCCACGAGCTGCTTTTTGCTGATGATGCCACCCTCACTGCTCACACAGAAGCAGCTCTGCAGCACTTAACATCCTGCTTTGCAGAGGCTGCTGAGCTTTTTGGGCTGGCAGTCAGCTTGAAGAAGACAGAAGTTCTCTACCAACCTGCACCTCAAAAAGTCTTCCATCATCCCCACATCACCATAGATGAATCAGAGCTTAAGCCTGTCCAGCAGTTCACCTATCTGGGAAGTATCATTTCCTCAGATGGTAAGACTGACAAAGAGATAGACAACAGGCTGGCAAAGGCGTCATAGCCTTCGGAAAACTCCATAAAAGAGTCTGGTCCAATAAACACCTGAAGAAAAGTACAAAGATCAGTGTCTACAGAGCCATTGTACTGTCTACTCTTTTATATGGGTCTGAATCATGGGTCATCTATCGCCACACCTGAGACTCCTCGAACACTTCCATCAGCGCTGCCTCCGTTCAATCCTAAACATCCACTGGTCTGATTACGTGACCAATGTGTCTGTTCTTGAACGGGCAGGGGTCACCAGTATTGAGACCATGCTGATGAGAACGCAGCTGTGCTGAGCAGGGCACGTCTCCAGGATGGAGGATCACCCACTGCCTCCCGAAGATTGTGCTCTAAGGTGAACTCGCCACCGGGCTGCCACAGGAGAGGAGCCCCAAAGAAGAGATACAAGGACTCTCTGAAACAACACCTCAGCCTTGGCCATATTGACTGCCATCAATGCTCCACTCTGGCCTCCAATTGGGATTCACGGAGACACACCATTCACAACGCTGCTGCTTCTTTTGAGAACGCACGCAGAGTCAGTCTTGAGGAGAAAAGACAAGACAGAAAGAACCGTTCCTTGCCAATATCGCGTAAGAAGACTTTCTGCTGTGCCTTTTGTGACCAGACTTGCCTATCCCACATTGGCCTTTTTAGCCACCATCACACTTGCAGCAAACATGGGTAGTGCCCTTCCCAAATCTTCATTCGCAAAGCCTGGCCATGATGATGATGGGATCATTATTAAGAAATGACTGTGTTTAAAATCTTGAACTTATACTAATCAAGATCTAATATAGAAAACAGATCTAAAAAACCGTCATTGCAGCTTGTGCATTAATGATGTGATAGCGGTAATCTTTAATTAGTTGTTGATAAGTTTGACACGTAGATTACAAATAGTGCAAAATAAAGCAGTTTATCATGTGGTTATGGAAATAAGACATTATGTAGTTTGTATGTCTCTGTGCAAAATACCATTTGGACAGAAAAGAGTGATCCTGTTACCCATGTAATAAATGGGCCTTTGCTACTACATTTTGCAGAGGAGAAGGAAACCAGCAGATCTTTGTTAAATTATTTAATTAGTGTTAAATATTACTAAATTAATTAAATCTAACCTTTACCTAACATCAGTTATTTAAGTGGATAAAGACTCAGTTCTGGTTCGTTGACACAGACTGCAATAGCACTGTCAGGTATTTACTGCGTGTGGGGCTGCCTGTCGTGTGTAATGCCAGAAGGAGTTTCAGGTGGCTGAAGAGATGTTGGTAGAAGTTTAAAATACTGCAATGAGTTTTCAGTCATTTTCTGACAGCACCAAATTGATGATGCATCTGAATCAGAGTCCCCTATTCAGTTCAGTTTGTAGGAACAGTTAGCACTGTTGGGACGTCAGGCTTTCCAATATTGTTTCTGTTTTCTTGCTCACCCTTGCACCTCATTTGGAATCCTTTTTAGTACACGTTTGGCAATTTTGGGGGAGGTAGGTGAACCTGTAAACATTTGGGAAAGACTGAAGACTCTTCATTTTGAGCCTTTAATGTCTCCTTGAATGTGAAGTCTCAGTAGTCTTAAAAATTTGGGTGCCTATCTTAAATTTGTGAAGCAACTTCAGCCTTCCAGGAATTCTGACACTTCTACGAGAGGTAAAGGAATATGTGCTGCGAAGAATTTTGTAGTCCTGCTCAAATGTTTTGGTTTTGTTTGGTGTGCTGCCACCAAGTGACAAAACTTGATATTGCTGCTCTTTTTTCTGTCTTCTCTTTCAAACTGAAAAAGTTAGAATATTACTTTGCACTGCTGGTACATTTGCACATAATATTCCAAATTATTCTTTGGAGTAACATGACTGCTTGGAAAGTGATTGAAAATTTCCAGGACAGAAAAATCTTCAAAATTAATCTTTTTTTTTTTTCATCATCCTGCTGTTCAGTTTAGATTATCTAGATTTCTGTAAGTTATTGTGGAGTGTCCCTCACTGGAGATCTTCAAGAACCGTCTGGATGCAAAGCTGTGCAATGTGCTCTAGGGATGACCCTGCTTGAGCAGGTGTTGGACCAGATGACTCATTGTGACCCCTTTTAACCTTACCCATTCTGTGGCTGGAAATAATCTTCAATCCAAAACAATACAATGTAAGCACAAATCTGAACATAAAATCAAGTATAAAAATGGTCAGATCAAAACGCAATATTTGGCAGTTGGAATGTATTATAAAAGCAATGTTTGAATTCTACATTTAGACATTTAAGAATATCTTTTGATGAACATTCTTATAAAAATAGTATATTAAAACAATACTCAGCAGTATTAAAAGTGCTGAAAATACTTCATTGTGCTAATCTATGCAAAAATTACATGGTGCAATGAAGCATATTGAAATGTCGAAGGTTAGAGTGTTGCAAGTGGAGTGGGGTGGTTATGGGATGGTGAGGGTGACCTCACATCTGTGCAGCTCACACATCTGAGAGGTGCCTTCTGCTGCACACGTGTGTGTGTGTGTGTGTGTACAGGGATGATGGAGGTTGTGTGCAGAAATTAGAGAAGAGATGAAGCATTGCCACTGATTACGTTTACACTATTTATCATCTGGTTCTTATAGACTTCAGCTCTGTAAAAATTGCTGAGCAGTGAATTATGCTTTCATTTTAAGAAGATGAAGAAAGTTGACTTTAGCTATAGCCTTATTTGAGAATATGATTGAAGGTCAGATTTGTAGATGAGATCAGTAGCCAAGGTATGTCTGCACACATCAGATAATCTACTTTTAGTGCCGTTTAAAAAGTCCCTAGCTTCAAGCCCTTGTTAGAAAAGGTGGTCTCCCTTCATATCCCTCTTGGGAGTTTCCTAGCTGTTCTCTTGCTCTGGTTCATCTGATCTTACAGTAAGCCAGTTTGTGGGCTGAATTAACAAAAACCTGTTTCATCTTCCTGACAGCCGATCTGTGTGGGACAGGAAGGTGACTGCAGTGGGGACATGCAACTGTAACAGTAGCCCCTCTTTGTCCTTGGCTGTACTGGGCCTGAATACACCACATGCTACTCTGCCCAGCTTGGAAAGTGACTGAAAATTGTTTTTTGACCTGACTAATTAATTTATCATTAAGACTCATCAAAACAGTGTTGTAATCATAGTTCTTTCGGACGATTCTGTACCTGCTTAACACAGCTGTTGCCTCTCCATTTGCATTCTATATGCCCTTTTAATCATGAAAACTGAGTCTTTCAAGGTTTGCTCACCACCTCCGCTCCCCCCTCCCCAGGTAGAAGGGAGGCATCCATGAAAGTTGGGTTTTCTTTGTAAATATCAAACTTAAGAAGAGGAGGTATTACAAGTGATTAATTCATTTTGGTCCACAAAAAAGACACCTGTCAGTAAAACCCACTAGCAGTAAAGACTGCAACTGTTTATATAATACATTGAAACTTCAGAGATCTCCTCCGTGGCGTGGGAAGTCTCAAATGTTGCTCACTACACTGCCAGTTCTGTCCCAAGGAGTACTGGCCTATTGATATGCCAGTTGCACTTCTTAGTTTGAAAATAAAAAAATTAATAATTACCCACAGTACAGTTTTGTTTGCCTCAGTAAACAATTGGAACTTCCTTTTTTCCTCTTAGCATAGGAAAATAGATTGAGACTGTTTGCAGTTGAAAGTAGTTCTGAAATTACAAGAGTATTAGTGTCAAACCTTCCCCTAGCAGAGATTATCGTATGCTCCTATTGCCAGTGTAGTACCTATGGATTCTCTGGACAAAGTAGTCCCTGTTGACAAAAGTCTCCTTTATTTCCCATAGGTACTTTAGTGGTATAAAGCCACTGTCTTTCCCAACTTGCACAGGTTTTCTGGAAGTTTTTTTGATATAGGTCTCAGTCAAAGAGTGAGTTGCTTTGCTCTTGAGGAGGGCAAAACACTCCGAGCTGTTACACTGCTTTTTTGTTGATTCCTCTCAGTAAGCTGAAACCCTAATGGAGGAAAAGATATGTAAACATGGCATAGTGAAAAAAAAAAGTAAGAACTTAGAGAAGAAATTTCATCTTTTCCATGTCTCTTTATTGAGGAAGAATTGGTTATATGTAGACTCCTCTTGATTTTTGGAAAAGTGTTGATGTTTCTGATGCTTAACTTCAAGAGTAAGTTTGCCTGAGAAGCTGGTATACATCACTTCAGACCCTTAATTGTTACTGCTGAATGAAAGCTGAAAAGGCCAGTTCTAATCAACAGGCTGCATGTTCATGAGTTGTAATGACTTTTTTTTTAAATTGTGCTGTAGAAGTCTGAAGTCTACTGAAGTAGACCTCTACTTTGAAAGAAGTAGCACCTGCCTGGGATTTTTTGTGTTGCTACCACCAGGTTAGAAAATTGGAGTCTGTTCTCATTCAGCATGGTCTCACTCTGTTCATCATGCCTCCAATAGTGCAGACTGTGACACAGAAACAAACAGCAGTAATACTTCTTGCCAATAATAACATGATGCATTGCTTATGTTATTTCTGTTTGAAAGCACCAGGTTCTGGGAGCATCAACAATGATACAGGACAATTTGGAGAGAACTTGGCGTTCTGAAGTTCATGATAGTCTCTTTCCAGTCAACAACTTTGTCTTACTGGATGAGGAAGATTGTCATGAAGTGGTAATTTCAATTGCTGGAAATTTATGCTTTAATGGTGTGGGACATGAACCTTGGTTCATTAAGACCTCTCATAGTTGTACTGTAATCCTTTTCCCATGGATTTCCAGCCCCTAAGCATGTGACTTTCAAAATCAAAAACAAAAGCTGTGATTGTCTTGGAGCTCAATATGGGCAAGTCTGTTTATAAAACTGAAGCAAGTAGTAGTTGTTTGTTTTTCACAGCCCCCCAGAGCTAACCTCACCCTGCTGGGACCTTGGACAGCCCAGCAGTCCATGCCTCCAGCAGCTGGAATACCTCTGATGCAGGACCATGGACAGGGCCTGGGTTTGGCTGCTGGGGGCTCCGCAGGTGGGGTGCCTTGGAAGCCGTCTCTGTGGTGAGTGGTGTTCAGCAGGACCCTCCTATTGCAGAGCTTAACAGTGTCTTTGGTTGGTAAGTGTTGCTTGTGGGCATCCCTGATTGTAAACTCTCAACATTTGCAGCAAAATTGTTAAAACTGATCGTATTTGATTAAATGCCTTGTTTGCAGGACAAGCGTTCCTGTCGAGACTAGCAGGACTTTGGATGGCTCCACTATACTCCTTTTGTTTAAATCTCCTTAGATGATAATGATAACAATAATAACAATAATGGTAGTGATAATGTGGGTTCTGTTATGTACTGCTGGAACCACAGCTGTATTTTTATGGTTTTAAAGAGCTGCAGCTTCTCTTAGTTCCTTAACATCACGTGCTAGAAATCTGGAGGCCAAGTTGCCTTGTGGTGTAGATGTCTCCCATAACTTGGAGCCTGTGTGAAGACTCAGGTTGCAGATCTGTCCCCTTGTTGATCTTTTACAGTTTTAGATGCCTTATGGTTGTTTTTCTCAACTGACCTGTCATAGAATCAAACCAGAGCAGCTTAACTGCAAATCAGACTATTAAAGAAAAATGTCCTGACAAATGTCCTGAGGAGAAGTGTTGGTTTCCCCCTGTCCTCCTTATATCTTTCTTGGGGTTGAAGTGGCTGTAAAGATAATGGTTAGTAGTGGTTTAGCGAGGAGACTGAAAGCCGTGGTCGCTGATACACCTTGTTGTGCTCTTGTGCAAATACAAAAGCAGTGCACGTGCTTATTTAGAAATACTAGAAATAAATTGCTAGCTACAGTATTTCCAAAATGCGCTTGCTGAAAGATTAGGGATTATTTTTTGGGTGGAGCTTCCTAGTCCACTTTTTACATGTTGTGGGAATTGTTCATGGCTGGGGTAAATCATTCAGAAAACTGGCATGCCAGACATCTGCAAGCTACTGAACACATGGGTCATATACAGGTAAGAGACTGATTTTGACAGTCCAGTAATAGTAAAACAACAAAACATACTCATTATTTGTATGTAATGGGTACCAGAAAGGTGCATGTTTTGACCTTTCAAAATTTCAGGCAACAGCTACAAAATACTGTGGTGCTATAACTTAAATTGCTATAAATGTAAATTAAACAGATGAAGCTACAATTTATTTTTGTTCTAATCTTAGTGAAGATGTGGTGCATGAAGTTTTGTTTTATTTTTATTTTTGTTTTGATGGGGTTTTGTTTGGGTTTTTTGTGGTGGTTGTTGTTTAATTTTATTTATTTATTTTTTCCCCCTTATGTTTTTCAACTGATTCTGGCACTTGATGCAGAAAACATGAGTTTGAAGTTGGGCTGAGTTAAAAGGGTGGATGCCCGTGGCAGGTGGTATGTTTGGCCTACCATTTGAGCAGGTGTTGCTGGTAGCTCTTTAACACATGTATGTGGAGCAGAATAGGTTTTATTTTTAAGTGTGTTACCTCAGGTTCTGTCCAGTGTGTACCTCAAGATGACCTTCTTTTAATCTTTTATAAATGAGAAATAGGTGTGATGTTTAAATGGAGCTAGAAGGTGATAGTAATGACTGAAAAGTCACCTCTCTTCTATGATGAGTGGGATTTATCAGCTGCTGCTTTTTGGCAGAGCTGGGAGGGAATATGTTGTAAAAATATTCTGACTGGCAGTTTGCT
Source organism: Sakesphorus luctuosus (assembly GCA_013396695.1). Lineage (NCBI taxonomy): Eukaryota > Metazoa > Chordata > Aves > Passeriformes > Thamnophilidae > Sakesphorus > Sakesphorus luctuosus. The sequence goes on from VWZD01009955.1 coordinate 735,795, forward strand.
TGTTCCATCTCTGTTAAAGCAAGGAGTTCTGTGGGACAAAAAGCTGATTGGATGTTCCTCTGGGGTAGAAAGCTTGTCTTTTTGTCCTTCTTGATTAGGTTTTAATGTTACAGGAATGCTACTTCAAAAGATATAAAACAAAGCTTGTATTAAGTAGAGTAGATGCTTGAGAGTCCTTTCCTCTTCCCTTAGGCGTGGGAAAGAGATGCAGTAAAGGTTTATTTTTACTTTTTTCCCCTATAATTTTATTTTTTTTTTAAATGGAAAGCTTCACAGACTTTGCCAAAATGTTTAAATATTGCATTCATGAATGTTATAAATACTTTAGAGAGCAGATTTGAAGTGTTATTTTTTTAGAAGATCAAGAAATTTGAAGTAGTATCTCTAAAGAAATGACATAATGGAGCTGCTTTTCATTTTTAAGAACTGACAATATCCTCTAAATGGCTTTGTCTTGCATATTTAGGTAAAGACAAATGCTTCAAAAGAAAGAGTCTTTTTTTCTCTGGATATTAATATTTGTTGGATAATGTTAATTAAATTAGCTCTATGGTATTTTAGAGGAGTCTGGTAACATTCCTAGCAAATAACATTACAGGCCTATTACATGTATATTACTCTTACATTTTTCACTGTTGAGCACTTTATGATTTTATTCAGCAAGGAGTAGTTTGTCAGTTTATCAGTCTTGGGATGTGTAATGTGTGGTGTGGCTATTTATGTAGATGTGCTATGGAGTTTTTTCTTGGTCTGTGGTGTTGGGTTTCTTTTTGTTTTCTGCCTCAGTCAAGAGAGAAGAAATGGCAGAGGTTTGGGATTTTTTCATACATATTAGACAGCCTGTTGAAAAAAGTGTAAAGTAACTTCCACTCTAGAATGAGAATCTGGAAGGAACCTCACCTTTTGCATTTGTTTTCTGTGGTACAACATTGCTCAATAAAACTTGGTACTACTTTGCCATAAATTGGTAGTTTGTTAATGTGCTCAGGTAATCATGTGCCTAAGTATGAAAGTTTTCTTGGACTTCAAGGAGTAAAGGGTTTTTGCTTAGCAGAAGAAAATTGTTCAAAACCAGTTTCTGTCATTTGGGGAAGAACATTTCCAGCCTCATTCTTCATGTGCCAGCAGTCCTATTTATCTTCCTCTGTGAGGAGTTACAGCGTCTTGTGGTTGCTTCTCTGCCATTTGGAGGGGCTGGAGCTGGAGAGAAGAGGGACCTTCTCTTTCTGAGGGACCTTCTCTTTCTGAGGGACCTTCTCTTTCTGTGTTCCATGGTTCACTATTTGGGGGGGAGCAGGGAGCCCTCCTGCTCAGCATAAATTTATGCCAAGTAGTTTCTTATGAGAAAATGAGCAAGAGGCCAAATAATGTCCTGTGCATTTATAAAGAGGGCAACAAGTCATTAAAAGACAAAAAATAATTGGAGTTTTTAAAAAAGAGAAAAAATAGAAGTAAGGGAGTCTTAGATATTTTCAAATGTCCATGAGGTGTCAGTGTACATCCAAAAAGAAACTTGGGAGATCAAGACTTCCTTCTGAAAAAGCAGATGTGTAAGTTTATTGATGTATTTCTAGATTCTAGTTTATTTTGCACACCAGTTCATGAGCTCAGTGGTGTCCCCTCTTCATTGCCATACATGCTGAGTAGGCTGGTTGTGGGAGGTGTTTGCTGGGGAAGACACTCCTCAGCTGGGTACGTAAAAGCTGAATGAGTAGAACTATTCTAAACTATATTACTGACTTTTACCAAATGCTAAAGTGTTCCTAACATATTCATTAACAATAACAATGATTATAATAATGACAATAATAATACATATTCATTCATTAATTGTATTTATATTTCATAGAAACATGCTTCTTGTTTTTCATAACGCTTTTATAAAATAAAAGTTGTGTTGCCAAAGAGTGGTAGAAAACAATTGGATACAGGATGTCCTGTCGCCTTATTTCTGCAGAAACTTGACCAAATACTTGCCCTTTTCATACCTGCTTGTTTGCTGAATGGGATTTATTTACTTGTAGATTCTAAAATATGTAATCCTATGGATTTTAGGAGGCAAGGGTGTATAGACCTTAATATTCTTAATGTTTTAAATAAGTAATATGCACTTGTGTATTGTATATTATGAATTGTGTTTTGATACCATCTTTCTGATACTATAAGTATTCCTTTATAAAGCCTTTTGCTGGCCAAAATTTACCTTGCAAGTTCTCCTCTAGATGTTGTCTTAATTGAATAAGTCACTGATTGAAGTAAGTGTTAAGAAGATTTTGGAAGAAATGAAGCCCAAAATAATCCTGATAGAAAAATAAAAAACCCACAAAAACTCCCCCAAGCACCAAACCACAAGTTTTAACTTTTAAATCATGCACAGGTAATGGTATAAAGTTGTACCTACCTTGTTGTGGTTGTATTTAATACATAAATTGCTCATGTGGTGATTCTGGATACATAATTGTTTTTGTCTGCTTTATTTAAATTCTGGGCCCTAAAATTCTCAAGTCTTTTCTTACTGTCATGTGCTTTTTCAATACTGTCAGTTCTGTAGGGACAGTTTGATTAACACAACCTGTGAAATTCCTATGTTGCAAACTGGTTTCTTTCTCCCTATGGAAACTTACTGGGAGTGATTTATGTGAATTATGGGAGGAAAAACTTGAATTTTTTGCATAAAGTAAGGGTTTGTGTAATTGGAAAGAATTTAAGGAACGATACTCTTGGTTGTAGTAGTGTCCAAGTCTGGAAAAGTTGAGGTGTAATGAAAGCTGTTTTGCGATACTTTAAGGGAAATACAAGTAGTGGAGCTGAGCTGGTGGCTGGGTCTTGCAAAGCCACCGCGTTGCTGTCTGTCCTGGGGAGCAGTTTGAATGTTCCCCCTGCTCCTGTGTCAGCTGCCAGCCCCCACGGTGAGCTGGCTCAAACAACAAACCAGCAAAAATAAAAAGGAATAGAGGCAGCTGGATCACACAAGTTGCCTGTGCTGGCTCAGGAAAGGGATGTGAATGTGCAAGGATCGTGTGGGGAAGGGAGGAGTGAAGAGTCTGGTGACGAGCAGTTAAAATCAGACTCATCCACTTCCTCAGCTGTCACTTTAAAAACAAGAAGCAACCCACAAACAAACATTTTCTAGGCTGGTAAAAATTTAATTAGCATCCTAAAGTAATACTCTGTTATATTTTATGAAATTTCATTTGGTAATGGACTGCTTGGCTTTTTAAACAAAGTGCTTTTTAATCTTCTAAGTACTGAATTGGAAAATTTGATTGGAAAAGTAACCTATGAGTGAATGTTGCCTCCTGGCTCCTGTCCTGGAGCGACGTGTCGGAGCCCTCCCGAGAGCTGCTGCCCTGGCAGCCACCAAGGGCAGGGAGGGCTCCGGGAAAGGTTGGAAGCAGGTGCAGAAGTTTCTTGTGTGCAGCTGAGTTTCTCCTTGCTCTGTTTTGAGAAAAGCCACATCCATTTTGGCAGCTGCAGAGGTTTCAGATGAGCTCTCTCATCCCGTAGTAGTGTGTGTATGTGTATGGGTGGGTGTGGGGATTTTATTCAGCTGTGTTTTCGAGAGTGTTGCCAGTTGCCAGAACGGGACTTTTTCTTGGACAAGGGGGTGGTGTAAGGGGTTCCTAGAAATTTCTAGGAAATTTAGTTCTCCTCAGGCAGCAAATTCTGACATATGAGGCAGCTATTGGTGCACACTATTGTCAAGTGAATCAGAATAAATCATACACTGAGTCACTGACTGTTTACATACTGAAAAGAGAAAAAAAAAGTGGTGGTATCCATAGCAACTAGAATTAATTTTGCTCACTTGGGTATAGTATTTTGAACCACTGATATGTATGGTAACAAAAATCCCACATGTGAGCAAGGCAGCTGAACTGTGGCTTCTGTGGTCACAGTCTATTCATATCTACCCAAAACTAAATTAAAAGTATTGCACTAGTAGGAATGTGACTTGCATTTTTAGTATTATAGTAGTTAAATATTTATTACTTTGTTTCAACTCTTCTGTAAGAGAGAAACAGAGTTCAAAATTCTTTAAAAGAAAACTTCTAAATCTTTTAAGGAAAATCAATGTGTTCAGGACGCTCCTCTCCTAAAGCTCATTCTGAAACAACAGCCCTCACCACAGAACTCCCCCCTTCTCCCTCTTCCTTCCCTGCAGCAACACTCGTCCCTGGGTGGGACAGGGAGGGGAAGCCTGGGTTGTAAGCAGATTGTACCCTCACATGACTAATGGCTAGGAAAATCTGAACAAAAACTTGTAAAGGCCACAATTTTTTTGTTTTCTTTCTTCTGGTTGAGAATTTTGGACCTACGAAGTATTACAGACATTTCCTCCTCCCAGTATTACTGACTTCCAAAACTTTCTACTATGAGAATTTCACTAATGACCAAAATGGAAAATAGGTGTTTTTAAGCAGTAGATTTTGTTGTCTGTTTCTTGTTGACAAAATCAGAGCTTTGTTTTGAATAGTAGAAACCGTGTGGTCTTCAGAGAAAATACATGCTGCTATCACTCTGTCTTTCTAAGTAGAGTTTTCTCTTGATAATGCATTTTAGTTGTTTTATTTATCAGACTGCTGTGCTTATGAGCTAATGACAGACAGGCATTCCAAGGTAAATTCACTTTCCTTCCCTAAGCTGGCCACATTTGGGAAGTCTTCGCTTTCCAGTGCGCTTCTAGTAGGGGCAAAGCAGACTGCACTAGGTAGTAGCTCGTACTTAGGTTTGTTTTCCTTCCTCAGTCCAACTTGTGTTACTTCCCCATTTAATCAGTGGAGGCCAAGAAGTGCTGTATAGCACTTTGGATGCATTGCCCTCCTCTATTGTCAGCTTTTCACGGGCTGTTCATTATTCCTCACTCTTAATTGGTTATATCTTCTTGTTTCTGTGACTGGATTAACATTTGGTTAGTATTTGCTGCTGAAATAACACAGCTGTGAGTCCAAGCAAAACATGGGCTAGGATAAAACTCTGCCAATAAGGCTGAAACAAGACAGGTAACAAACTGCTTGCTGATTTTTGCAAATAGAGCTCAAATCAAATTTAAATAAGTGTAATTACCAGTTGGCTAACACAGGTATGATCCACTGAGCTTCTTGGGTTTTGTGCTTTGTTTGGGGAAGGGAAGAGGGGGCAAAAAACCAAAAAGAGACCTTCCCTTTTTGGTCATTCTTTGATAGTTGCATGGTTCTGTTGAAAGCAGGTCAGTCTTGCAGGTTTTTTTGAATAGACAACTGCAATTTGCTACTTGAGAAAAGCAGCTGATTCTGGAAATGTCCTAAACTGATGTGAGTCATCTCTGAAGGTTTTAAATAGTTGAATGTGATGTTTGTTTCCTCCCTTCCATGGCTCAAAATGGTATGAATCATTTTTTTAGTGTTTCCCAGATAACAGTCTGAGCGGAAACAGTATATGTTTGTGACTCAAGTTCCTAAATGTTGGTGGAGCACTCCCAGCCAGTGCTGCTTTTGGTCATGTGGGAATTCCATAGCAGTTTCAGACAAATGTATAAAAGCAAACATTTTGTAACTATGACAACTTACCCATGAGGATTGATGTGGTTGGTGACATAAAACTGTGAAAGCCCTTCTACTGACTGGCATAACAGACTTGATTTTTCTGCCTAAATTGTGTTAAATGGTACAGGATAAAAGTTCAGTCACAATAATCACTTTTCAAGTGTGTAGAATGTCTTCTAGAACACTAGGATTTGTATTACTGTTTTATGTGTCTGCCTGCTACTATTCTTACCTGCTAAAATGAGGGTGTCTTTTATGAACCCACATCTCCCTCATAATTTCATATGCTCTTAGTCAAATTCAGGTTTCTTTGTTCTTTCTACATAACTTGGAGCATAACTCAAAAATGATGCACACTCAAGTGTAACAAAGTGGTGCTGAAAAAATATCTGTTAGCTAATGAATTTTATAGGGAAAAGAGAAGGAGAGGAGGAAAGAATGGACATATCTGTGTTAAAGAACAATATTGGAAGGAAGAACCTTGATGTGACATGGAGGGGACTGACTGATTTGTCCTGTCAGCCCAAGCTCATCAAACATGCTGCAGTGACAGCTTTTATGTGTCACCAGTTGGAGTGGGGATTGGGATTGAATTGGTGATCATTCACCATAGGCAGCAGAGCAATTCTCATTTCTAGAAATCTACCTGACTAACATTTTCTTCTTCAGAAGCTCAGCAATATGGCAGTCCAGCAGTTTTAATGAGGTAATGATTAACTTTATGTCGTGTTTCTTGGCTTCAGCTGTAACTTCCTCATTATCACCAGCACTGTCCAGTGCTGAATCTGGGTGTGTTGCACTGTGCTACCTTTGCTTTCAGGGGGTTTCCAGCCTGCAGCTAAAGAACCAAAGTGAGGATAAAGGTTCCTGGTGTATTGCCCATACAGGCAGATGAGCCTGGGTGGGGAAGCTCACTGGCCTACAGACCGAATGTAATGTGTCCTAACCCTCTGCTGGATAAACAGCAATTTGTTAAAAGACAAACCAGAGAAGCATCCAAATCCAGGGAAGCTGGGACTTGTTCTTTTCCCCTGTAACAGTGAAAGATCACACTCAGGTTTTATTTTGAGTAAGCAGGTGAGAATTGCTTGTTTTCCTTGGGATACAGACAGGAAGTTGGTTTCAGTGCATCAGAGCAAGAAGCAGGTGTTAAACCTGCTATACCATACATTAGAAACCCCCAGGGAGTTTCTGGCATTCCAGCATGCAGTCTCTGAGAGGCCTGTGATGGTCTTGTGCATTACAGTGTCTGTCCTTGAAGCTCAAACTATGCACCATTTGCAGGCCCCTTAGTTCCTACTGAAGAGGGAAAAGCAAGGTATTGTATAATGAGAAGTGTTATGTTGACCCCTTTGTGATGTGGGATAGATTTTTTGGTAAGAAATGATGAGTTTGATTCTTTTTTTTCTCCGCAGAAGCAGTATTATTGCAGGAAAACATTTTCAAAGAGGAAATGTGTAAAATCAGCACTTCCTCTGTTCATCAGAGCGTGACTACAGATCAGCAGAGAAGTAGATCAAAGGAGATGTACTAATTCTTCTCAGTGTATGCGTTTGCCCACATGCCCAAAGGGAATTCTTAGTTGTTTTACCAGCTGCCCTAATATAATTTGGTAGGATCATGTTTTAGTTAACTTAGAGGAATGCATACTCTATTGCATAAACCTTTTAAAGGCAGTGTGATAGAAGATATAAAACTATGATTAGGAATTCTGCAGTCAGTCATTTGCTCCAGCCGACCTACCTGTTTGTTCCCCTTGGGAAAACGTAATAGCTTTGCTTCCTGAAGCATCCGGCTGTCAGTGCCAGCTGTGACAGGGAGTTAATGTCTTCCAGTGTGTCTGGGTTGTTATTTTTGCTCAGCTATTGTTGCGTTCCTGACCAGTCTCACCTCCCAGCAACTGGCTGGATGTGCTGGGAGAGGATACTTGATGTGCAGGAGCAAACAGGGACTGCTGAGACAGCCTTTGATTTTTGTTTTGTTTGTTTTTGTCAACTCTGCATTTAGAGCTGGTGTGCACAGCTGAAACTGCTGCCCTTAGTAATGATTCCTGGAAGCATACTGAGATAATGGCATCATAATTGATGCCATTTTCAGTGCCCCAAACTAGAACTGGCTGTGACACGATCTGAGTTGGAAGGTGCTAAGAAGGCCAAAAGTAGTGGTCCTATCAGTGACTTTTCTGCTTTGCTCTGCCAACAGGTGGAAATATTTATAACCAGTGTGTGGGCCTTGCTTTTTGTATTATGAACATATTTTTTAAAAGCTGTCATACTTGCAGAAAGCCTTAAGTGTACAACTAATTATTGTGTGTTCGTGTGGGTTTAGCAAAGGCTAAAGTGTTTTGCCTGCTTCTCTCTTTGACCAAACTGATATTTTAAGGTAATATCTTCTCTATTTGCCAACAGAAGTCATCTTCTGTCACTTACCTTCCTCCCAGCCTGACTCCTGTCTGAAATCCACACCATACTACCTAGTTTGTCAATATCTATTTGTTTGTCTCACTGGATACAAATTTACCTTAACTATTCATAACATTGTATTTGGACAGGCACATCTTTTTGTGATCTCTCTGCCCTGAAACAGGAATGATTTGACTGCTAATCGGTTTTACAAGACTGACAATACCAGTGTCAGACTTGTATGGTTGTTATTTAGGAAAGCTGTTGGGTGTAATTGCTGCCCTCTGCTTTGGTCAGAAGACAGGGAGGTGCCTGCACTTGGATGCAGCTGATAAATCTGGTGAGGAGGAGCCCCCAGCCAGAGCACGTGCACTTCTACAAAGTATCTTGAGACTCTGAAGTCAGACAGACTGGAGGACTTCTTTTATGCACTGTTCATTAATGTAAGAATGGATTGTTGATTTTGGTTACTGGGTTGTACACCAAAAGGGCACACAAAACCCCTCCTGCCAGTAAATTTCAATCTGGCCTCAAAGGGAAGTGTTGTGGTGACATCCTGGCTGGAAAACAGTGATGGAAGACACAGTACCCTCATATTTTCACGTTCTTTAAAGAGAAATAGGACTAGTTTTTGCTTTTCTGGTTTTTCATTTGTGCACAGTTCTCAAATATTTTCTGATCACTAGACTTCAAATTTTGGATATCAGAGATACATTTTTTAAAGTTATGAATTTATCTTGTACTATGGTGGCTGTGAGGTCTTTCAGCCAAGAGTTTCTGGACAGGTGTATTGTTCAGATATATAAGATGTGAAAGAAGTCTTAAACAGAAAATTACTTACAGACTTCTAACACTTTCAAAATATTTTATTGTTATTTGATTAGAAGTATTCTGAAGTATTTTTACAAGGTTACAATGTGCTTAAGTATGCAAACTAAGTTTGTTTGAATCACAGACATTTTGCATTAATAATTTTTCTTATGCTGCTCCAATTGAGAAAAGTTAGAATGAATGCTGGAGTATTTTTCTTTGTTGCATTTGTGTCTGTCTGCTGAGATCATTATTCAAATACTAGATTTTGGTAATTGCAAAGTCTTAATTCAAAGATAATATATGGCTACGTAAAATAGTTGTCTAGATTAACAAAGACTATATACTTGCATGAGGAGAAGAAATAGGAACTGCCTCTGGTGTCTGGAGGTGCAAACAGAGCTATTTCGCTTGTCCTTTGAAGCAGAAACGTGGAGTCCAGGAGTTAAAACTGTTCTCCCTTTCCTGCATCCCAGCTGTCCATGTGCTCTGGAATAAGCAGAGCAAAACTGGGAAGAAAGGTAGTAATTTCTGGCTTTAGACTGTTCTCTTTCCTGACTCCACCTCATTCCCTCAGGAGTGGGGAGGAAACTGCAAAGAAGTTCAGAGGAGTGACTCATGAGAACTATTCTAGAAGTGTTGTAACTTATATTCATGGTGATGCTGAGCACTCATCTCTGTCTATATGTGATAAAAATCTGCTAATACTGGGACACAGCTGTTTACTTAGAGCTGTAGCTATTGTGAGCAATCTTTGTCCTCTGAAAAATTCCACAGGTCAGGTATTTGCCTTGCAGAGCTGATACTTAAGACTCACTTGGATCTGAATTTTTTCAGTTTTTACTGCAAACTGACAGAACAATTTCCTTCCTTTCCTAGACCCTCAATTATAGAAAATATTACATGGAATCTCAGCCCAGAAAAAATTTGGTAAATGCTGATTGGCAAGAGAGAAATCTTCATTTGGGTAGATGCTTTGATATTGAATGGCTTTGGTGAGGTTTTCAGTGTCATCAGCAGTGTTGCTACAGTCTCTGCCCATGGTTTCCCAGAGAAGAGGGCAGATCTATAGAACAGGTTGCTATTTTTAACTGATTCGAGTTCCTGTTTTTTCTGTCTGGTGTAGACATGACTGACATCTGTGTTTGAACCTGCAGGTTACATTCTTGTAGTGTGTTCTCTTTATATGCACCCATGAAGGAGTGTTGGAACTTGATTTACTTAAGGGCAAGTGTAGTATGTAAATTGAAACCCTTTTGGTTTTTTATTTGCATACAGCTCTCATGTCAACACAAAAGTGGTTGGGGTTTTTTTGCTGGTTTGTTTTTTGCAAAAATGGATATCTTATTGCAGTCATTAAAATTTGAGAGTTAAGTGTGGAGATCTTATTTTGTGAACAGATATTGTGGAGGCTGTCGGACAGAATACCACTGAAGCCCCAGCAGACATGGCTTTTTTTTTTTTATTTGAGTCTTCTTTGCTGCTACTCATTTAGTAAGTTTTCTTATTGGAAATGTGTGACATTTAGAGAAGATAGATGGTGACGACCTGTTGTCTTCAGTTATTTTAAGTTTTATTAGTGTCAACTGAAGAGGGTTTTTTTCGGAATGCAGTGTTCTTTGTACCTTTGTAAAGATCTGTTATGATTCCTGAATTAGTTGAGGAGCAGAGGCTTAAATTAATCTTTTTTGATTTACTCTGCTTTCCTTCTCTTTCTGTTACCTCTTGGTCCACACTAGAAGTTGTTAGTCTGTATCATGTGCTGACAAATTGATTGGTTTGGTTTCCTTCAGTAGAGTTGTGAACAGCTTTTGTTTTTCGGAGTACCTGCTAGGTAGGATTAGAAACTGTGTTTTGCACACCAGAGGATACCTTGGGTGGTTTTTTGGAGTTGAAAGAAGAAACCATTGGGGGTGGTGTTTGCATTGAGGTGAAGGCGCAACTTTTGGTTGAAGGGGAAGGGAGGATGAAATGCAAGTTCATTGTGAGCAAAAATTAAATGCTTCTAGAACTGGGTTTTCCTTTGGTTGTAGAAGTAATTGCACACACACAGGCCTAGTGTGAGTAGGGTTTTTTGTCTGCTTGCTTAGGTGGCTTAAATTGTTTTCGAGATCAATACAATATTGAGTCAGTTATGTTGGCTCTCTGTCTAATGCAAACTGTGACGTGTGGGCTTTTAACTCTGACTGTAGTAATGCCACCATTCAAAAATATATCATGTTGGGCAAGATATAACATGTTAACTTGCTTTTGGAAATAGTTTGTATTCATTTTATTTTAATTATATGCAAGATCTCTGGAATAATTATCAGAGTAGATTGAAATATTCTGTTTTTTCACAATTAACTGAGTGTGAAGACCTGTCTTTTTTAAAGGTAGTTATTTAATTTCTAGTTGACTTTAAGGCATTAATTGGAAAGGTAAAAAATGGACCACATTTGGATAATTAGAACTAAATTGGGCATTATCTCTACCTGGCAATGTTGGTAATTCCAGAGAAAGCATATGGAACCTTTGGCCTTTGCTTACTGTATAAATGTACTGACTCTCAAAAAGTGTTCATTTACACTAAACAAATGGGCTTAGCTGGAAAACCATTATCTGCCCAGTGTGTGTGTAGTGTATGCAACACAAGTATGCATTCTGTCAGTATTTTTCACTAGTAGACTTAAAGTCTGATTTTTAGGGTTTTTTTTAAGTGAGTGTGTAGTTATGCGAATAAGCTACAGTGTCTGTTCCATGGGGCATTTGTCACAAAGAGAAAGCAAAACTGTTTTCTGTGTTGGGATTTCTGTGTTCTGTAGCAGACAGTGGGGTGTTGCAGTGGCTTAGCCTTGAGGATGTCCATGTTTTTATTAAAACTAGTTCTGCTGTGGCCAAGACAGACATGTCATATATGTTCATGTGAGTCTGTGTTGTTTCGTTGTGATACATGGTTGGAATGCTGGAACAAAGCAGTGTAGTGTACAAATAATTGCCTTTTTGTTACGAAGACCGGAAGTACGAAATTCAAAACAGTTAGAGTCTATGTAATGAACAGAATATATTTATAAAGATGTTTGTGAGTCTTGGGAAATTTTAATCTGAAATTTCGTGGTGAATCAAGAACTGGTGCTTTATTCTGCCAGGCCAGGAGTCTTGAGCTCAGGGAGCCCTTGGCCAAGGTGCTCTTTTGCAATTACAAAAACCCTCACCTACATGAAGTATCAGGGGGACCAGGGGAGTGTTTAAGCAATTTATTATGTTGCAGTGAAGCTGTTGTAGGGTAGACATTATTGCAAGAGAGAGCTAATTGAGCTTTTCCTCCCTGTGGCCCCCAAAGGTGGAAATTCAGTATGTCTATTTATATCCAAACCATTTAACACACCGTTTATACCTGTCTTTCTCTTCCTGGATTCATAAGAGAAACCTGTGTGCAAATACTTTATTGATGAGCTATGAACTTCCTCACCATTGACAAATTCTGATCTTAGCAGCCACTGAAGGACATCAGAATTGCCTTTATGCTGCACCGCAGGAGCAAAACCCCTCCCTCTGTTCCTGTAACACTGAAGCTTATCCAGCAACTTTGACAGAAGCCATTTACATAATACACCCACAAGCTGGCACCATTTAGGCAGATTCAAGCTGAAGTATTTATTCAGCAAGTTGTAGGGCTTTATATTATACTTCATTATTATGGTATATTTTAATAATAGTATTATATTCAAATTATGTATTATGTATTTTTTCCAAGGGTATGTTTGCCTGTTCTAGTTGCAAAAACCCATGGGTTTGGTCATTAATACCTGGCTTTTTAATAGTCAAAGTATTACTTTAATATTTTACTTTTCATTTAATTTTCAGAGGATTTATGTGGGATTTTTTTTTGTCTTCAGTGAATTAAGCAAGGACTGTTTTATTGCTCTGACTGGTGCCATATGAAAGCAGTTAGAAGTGCTGGAATTGTTTACTGCCTAAGCAGTAGTTAGTCAGCAGAGCTAGAACACCACATTTCTTTGCGGCTTTCAGTGGAAAATTTTAAACAGGCGCTCTTTCTTCAGTTACAGGATTTTTACGTTTTCATCTGCATTAGTCACCAAACTGGCACAGCCGTAACTGCAGACTGCCCCCCAAAAAAGAAAAAGGCGCTTTTTTTGTGTGCCAGAGGAAGTTGCGCTGGGAGCGGTGGCCGGGCTGTCTGTAAGTGTGACATGTGAGCATTGCTGGGCATTTCCCCCCGCCGGGCTGCGGGCGCTGCTCTCCAGGGCTGCGCAGGGAGCGCTGCTGTGCCAGGGCTTGGGCTGCTCCTGCGGACCGACAGCCAGGCTGTTCCTTGGAGCTCTGCAAGGCTCTCTGCCGATTGTATAATTCAGGTTTTCAAGGAAAAACCTGATAAGCAGAAGCTCTAACTGAAGAGGAGAATGAGGTTGGCGCAGTGACAGATGTTCGAATAAAGAAGTTGGCACAGAGAAGATGCACGGAGTCTGATTTTTTTTTTTTCCCTCCCCCTCAATCTGAATGAAGACTATCATGGGAACTGCATTCACATGGTGATCAAAAGAAGCACTTGAGTGGTGAACTGCTTTTGCAGAAGTCGTCTAAGGGAGTAATTGGAGCTTTTGTGTGCAGTAGCTAGCTTGTTTTGCTGGAGCATTCCTCTTCGACAGTGTTTGTGCCTTGCGCATTCCCTGATGGAGCAGCCACAGCTACTGCCCGGTGAAGGAAAAATGACCGCTCCGCATTGCTTGTGTCCCTGACGGAGTAACAGCGGCTGCATTGCTGCCGTCTGGAAGAGGCTGGATTCCACCGGCAATATTATTCCAGGAGTTCATTGTCCCTCTGGTCTGACTCATCGCATGTAAATGTGCTGCAGCCGTGCTGCACGTTGCAGCTATTTTTCTTGCATGGGAAAGGATTATTTTCTCTAAGCAGATCCGGAATAACTATTGGAGCCGAGATGCGCTTTCCCAGCCGGCCTGTTCCTGACACCGGGAGCGGAGGCTGCGGCAGGGCAGGATGATCGCGGGGCGCATTCCCTGCCAGGCACCGGAGCGGCCGCTGTGAGACTGACCTTGCGGAGCGGGACAATTGTGCCCCTTCCTCCCTGGTAGCACAGAGTCGTGTCTGCGGCAACAATGGTTTCACTGTGGGGGTAGGAGGACGCCGTGGAAGTTGGGACATTAACAAAGGCAAATCTGCTCGTGAAAGGACAGCTGTGTGTGACAGTGAGTGCTGTTGGAACGGACTTGCATCTTTGGATATTTTTATCAGCTGTTCCACAGTTTCATTATTGTGGTTTCCATGCCTAGGGATTTTTTATTTTAAAAAGAACGACTTATTTTTCAGCAGTATCTCGAACGTCTCAGGGTGCTTAAACCTGAAAAATGAAGTGTGAGGGGGGATTGGAGTGTCCCTTTTTAAATGCTGATACAGCAGCGGTGGCACTGGCAAGTTTGTGAAACAGGTGAAGGTGTTTCCTCTATGGTCACTATTGGGATACCTGCCCTTGGGTTCCAAAAGTACCACTGCTGGCATTTTTTTGTTTGCTTTTGCTTCCTCAAACGGATCGAATGAGTCGAGTCTGTATTGTTGTTTTGGAGGAGGAGGAAGATGATTCTCCCACATTTATTTCCAGTTTACCTCAGGAAAATTTATCTTTACGTCCATCACCCTGTGGAAATGTGCTGGTAAGGCGTGTTGTTTGTTGGCATATTTCCTGCTTACAATGCTGTGGCAAACACCAGTAGTTATTTTCCTAAGATTAATACATACAAGGTTGAAACAAGACAAGGTGGTCAAATCTTCCTAAAGTAAGGATGGAAAAAGCTGAAACTTAGTGGTAGAATTTATATTTGCAAGGGTGCATTCTTTTTCATGCAGCCTTATCTGTGGTGCAGCAATAACAGGTCTCAACTCTTGTATAATAACGGGGGCTTTAGAAGGCTTGGGGAAATGTATTTGAAGTAAATGGGGTTTCTCTGCTCCACTCCGTGCTCTTCAGTGGTACATTTATGTAGAACTGGTTTAGTAACAGATGTAATCCTTGTATTATAATAATATGCTGTGTTTATTTTGAGAATTGATATAGTTATATCAAGCAAGAGCAATTCTAAGCTAAAATCAACCTAAGCTAAATTAACATAAGTCACAACCTTGACATAACTATTAAATTCAAGGGACCTCTTTCTGGAAATGATCAACACTGGAGACCGTGCTCTTATTGCTTTAAATTATTTTATTTTGTCAAGGGACTGACTTCAATGTTGCTAGCATACCTCAGCAGCTTTTCTTACTTACTCAGAAATCCTTCTATATTTAGTAATAGATATAT
>VWZD01009955.1:755726-838895 GCA_013396695.1 Sakesphorus luctuosus
CCCCCCCCCCATATTAGACAGGAATGAAGCGTTGCCAATAAATCCCATGTTTTGTTGGTGAGTTTGACAAGGGGTCTGATCCTGTGGCACTGAAGTGCTGGATAAAAATAGGAGAGTGAAGGGGATGTGTCTGAGCAGCAGGGCTGCTGTGTGATCGCTGCTGCAGCTCAGGTGTGGCCTCCATTCCCAGTCCTGCCAAATGGAGGTTTGCATAACTTCTTTGTGTTATTTGTGTAGTAGAAGAATGCTGCTGGATGTTGTTCTAAGGTGAAATAGAACATCTTATTTGATTTCCTGTTGATTTTTTTGTTTTGTTTTGTTTGTTTGTTTTAGTTTATCTCACTCTGAAGGTCATTTCATATACTGAAGGAGTAAGAAAATTGGTTTGTTGGTCTAGTGACAAGTCTAGGACTTCTCATATAGCAGGTCTGGGTACCAGAGGACTTAGATTATTGAGGGTCTCAAATATACTAGTAATTTAAGAATGAATATTGAATAATTAAGTCCAGTTTAAAAAGTAAGAAAGATTCTTTTTGATGATGGTAATGGTCAGCAAAGTCCTAAAAGAGGTTAAATAGATAAAAATAGGTAATAAGTGTGTGATCACCTGGCTTTCATCTTTATACTTCACCTTGTCTGTTGACGTACTGGACTAAGAGGTGATTTTCAGCACACTTGAGAGTGCACTGTAGAACAGAAAAGCCTGAATTACCTGGCCACAATGTGGAACATTCCACAAAATTCAGGAAAGTTCTGTGTTCTGGTCATACAAATAAATCCTGTACCTGTGTCATACGAAAAATTTTTATACACCTGTGGAAAACTGTAATTGCTTTCTAGTTCAGCCATTACATTGAAATATCTCTGTGTTAAGAACCTTACATAACTAAGTATCATGGATTTGCTTGAAAACAAATAAGCACAAAGCCATAATGTGTCATGAGGTAAAAAAGATTCTTAGGTATTTTCTTACCTTTATGTTCATTTTGTTTCTATAGCCAGTTATTTTACCAGTTACTAACATGGATTTTTTGTTTGTTTGTTTTCATAAAAAGTGTACATGAATACAACTACAAATGGAAGTTCACTTTAGTTTGACTGCTCTGTGCCTCTAAAAACCTCTTTCTGCTTTAATTGCTGTGTGTAAAGTGTTTCCTCTATGCCTTTTGTTATCGTTGCCTTCTGTAACTTAGAGTGGCTGTTGGTGTCAGAATTTTCTGGCTGGGACAACTGGAAGGAGTCACTCAACACAGGCTGATACACGGTGCTTTTTGAGTAGTCATAGCTGATCTGCAGTGCTGAGTTTCTGTGTTTTGGTGAGGGCAGGGTTCAGGGAGGATGTTTTCATCAGGCAGTGGAAATAGTTTTGAGAACAGGGGAGAAAAAGAGCAGTTTTGCTCAGAGATCTGCATGGGCCAGATAAAAACAGTGGGAAGACAGGCATGTTCTGATGTCCAAGTGGTACTCCTTCCCACTTCTGGAATACTGTGACCATGGATAAGGAAAAGGGATTGTTCATAGTGGTTTATGATTTGGTTCCCTTGGAGCATGTTTACAGGGAAATAATTTTACAGGGCAGTTCATCTATATCACTTCTTGTTTCTCGTTAAAGCTTCTGGCAATGAGAGCAAACCTACCCTCTGGTTTTTGTACCTAAATGGGTGAGAAAAAACAGTAGTTAAAAGCTGCTGTAATGCAGCAAAGGCTAAGCAGGAACTGCACAGTTTTTAGCTCTTCAGGCTGAGTTTCCAAAGAGTTGAAATTACGGTTTGCCAACCAGTCTGTTTGTCCCAGACATGCGTCACACCCAGTGTTGGTAACTATTTTGTCATATTCCTGCAGGCAAATTAGACTATTTATATGAAGGACTTTTCATTGGCAATTGAAGTTGGCAACAAAAGCTTGCGCTAACATATTTGTTACTGTGGAGCAGCATCTTATTGTAGTCCCTGGCATGACCAACATAATGTCTGGTTTGCTGATGTGAATGTGAAGAAGGACTTAAAAGACACCCAGAAAATACTGAAGAGCATCATTTATTTTTTTTTTTAGTTCCTATTTTCATAGGACAAGTTATGAACATTGCAGTGCTTAGTTGTGACCATTGCTAGAGAGTTTTGATCTGGCATATGTTTTTCTTTTCTAAAAGTACCACTTTTTTTAATTGATGCTTTTGTTAATTCCCAGTTGCAGGCAAGCATTTAATAAAGGGACACTCTAGCTATTGTAACTTGAACTATTAAACTGACATTGGGAAAGTGTAGCTGCAATAATACCTTGGAGGAGTGCACCATTTAGACCTATTAAAACGAATTTTAAATTTCAGGTATTCTTTCCAGATATGTTGTAATATCCCGAGTCTCTAATCATAGCAAAGAAATATTTAGTGGAAAACGGTGACTTCTGAGGTGTTAATAAAGTGCCTAGAAATATTTGCATGTCTTCTGCTATATTGAGAACACTTTTTTTTCCTCAGAGATAATTAGAATAAGGACAAATTTAATTTCCCAACTTTTATATGTGCTTATTATAGCTGGTGTCATTCTTATCATTTATATCTTCACATTTTAGCAATCAAATCTAGAAGAAAATGGTTTTAAAACTGCTTGTTAATTTTCCACGTAATTTATCTGTTTGAAATTCTGTTCAGCATTGGAGCTGTTTGTTTTTCCATTGGAAAGGTTTCTGCTTGGTTGAACATAATTTGTAATCTCTTTTTATTTTCAGTTTGGAGTGCAGCACATTTAGGGGATAAAATTAGAGGTACTTGTGAGTTTGAAAGACTTTTTAATATCATGAGAGCATAGGATGTGTTAAAACTTATAGTTTGGTACTAATTGTTTTAATTCGGTTCTATCCTTTGAATTATTAAGCACAGTGATTCCCTTTGAGCTTCCCTGCAAATAAGAACTGTATATTGAAAGAACACATATATGTGTGTGCAATAAGAACTGTATATTGAGAGAACATACATGTATGTGTGTATGCCTATTTAAGTGCATGCCAGTTATATATAAAGTGTGAGCGTATATGTATATTTAAAGGTATGGTTGCTTATCTAATGTTAGCAGCAGGAGGTATATAAAGAAAGGACAGTGAGAACAGTCCTTTGAAATAACTGCAGGGGATTGGAGAGGAAATAAAACATTCCTGTCTAAACAAACACTAATAAAGAGAATTCCTTCAGTAAAATACACTGCTGAGAACACAGGCCTTCACTCAGGGCAGCAGCCTCTGCCTGGAACCCAGCCCGAGGTGCTGGAGCAGAGGCCAAGGAATCTTGTGTGGGGCACATGGGTGCAGGGACGTCCCACAGAGAGCCGGAGAGCTCAGGGTGGGCATACACTGCAAACCAGGCTGTGTGTGCCTTCAGACCCTTCTGCTCAATTCTTACTGACAGATTTTCATAAAAAATAATTATCCCTATCTCTTGCTCAGAACAGATCTTTAATAAAAACTGAGAGAGCTTTTGTAGTTTGATGGAGACATTTTAAATAGTTGATGGCTTTATTTGATTGGGTATGTTTTCATTTTGTGTGAGGTATATATAAATATATTTTTTGAATATGTGGAAGAGAAGAAAATAGTATATAATCTCAGAGACTAACGGTGATGCTCATTTTCTCTATCCTACTTGCCCCAAGACTTCTAATAAAATACAGCTTTAGAGGAAGAGCAGGATGTTTCTTTGTCCTTAAAACTTTGCATGGACTTTTTGTCCGATGTGCATGATGATGCTTTCTGCTTCTTAATAGTCTCTGTACTAAACTGTCCACCACAATCAGGAACCCCCATTTCCTGTGTGATCAGCCTGATGAAATGATGAGTCATATGAGACTCTCCTGCTTTATAACTTGTTCACTTAATTGTAATTTCTTTATATCTGAAAAATAGAAGGAAAATTCTGTGAAGAGTTCTGGGTTTGGAGAGAGTGTTTGTGGTCTTGTGCAGACCAGGAGCAGGTTGTGCCTACTCAAAACTTGAGCCATGCATGTGAAGCTGAAGTATCTTGCATGCAGGAAAGTCCAGAGATTGGTTTTAGAAGGGCATTTTGTGACTAGCACAGACCAACATGTGTGGTGTTATAGTAAGAAGGCACAAAGCTTGTAAAACACCTTCCCACTAAACATGCTCAAGTTTTAATGAGGTATTTTTAAAGGAGGAGATGGAGTTCTGCACTACCATATGGAAATGTCCAGGGGTTATTTTTGTAGAGAATTAAGTAAGTTCTTAAAAACATGAATATTCATGTTATATATCTGAAGAGATAAGAAGAAACTTTGCTGCAGGGAATGTAGGGAAGGTTTTTGTATAGGAAAGCCGGTTCTGCTTCTAAAGGATTGGATCTTAGGCTGTTTGATCCACTGATCTGAAGCCAGACTGATTCCAGAAGTGGAGAACTTTGGAGACTGATTCTTCCAAGTGCTGCCAGTTCCATATTGTAGACAGTATCCACCAGCTACTCAGAAAAGATTTAAATTCATAATATAAAAGTTATTTACTTAACTTTGAAGTTTGTGGATTTCCTGTTCATTAGTGTGGAATGTTTTTCAAGCATGTCATCTGTAATGATTAATCAGATATATTTTTCCCTTTTTAGCAGTTTAGAGTGAATCATGTTTTTCAGCCTCAAGATAAAGTGTGTCCAAATGGTGTTGAGTTCCTCTTCTGGTGTAGAAATAGATTAAAGATGTTTTAAATACAGATCTGTATAATTAGGCATTTTTCTTCAGGATTGAAATGCTTAATGAGAGAAACCTGCCAGTTCAGAGAGGAATAATTCCTTGCTTCATGTCAATAACTCTAATTAGCCCTGCAAATGAGATTTTCAGATGTATTGAGTTATCATTCCTGTTACAGGGATACAAACAAACCTTCACCAGAGCTATGAGATAATCTGACTAACATCAGCAAATTGCAACTCCATACAGGGGCGTTTGTGCATAGTAGCTCTCAAAAGATTACTATTGCAAAAGAGAGGACCCTCTGAGTGCTTACATGGCATGGTGCTGCCCTGTGCAAGTAATGAGAATTATTCTTGAGAGACTGCAGTATGAATTAATATTAGTGTGGTGTGCTACTCAGGCTAACACATCCTCCTTCTCATCAGCTCTAGTAAGAACGTCTCGTACTGTGCAAATGGGATTTTACTGTTTGCTAAACTGGGCAAACGAGCTTGGATGTCTGCATGGCAATGTTTTACTGTACTGGCCAAACACTGAATTCTTTTACAGTGATTGGGGATTTGACAGACAAGTTTTGTTTCAGTCAGTGTTATTTCTTTAACATTGAAAAATTGTCATTGATGTGGAGAGCATGAATAATTAGTTCAAATTTAAAAGTGTTTCAAGAGTTTTGTGTTTGAGTCTCCAGTATGATTCTTAGTGATAATGATTTTGTAGATCATGTCTAATCTGCCATTTCACTTTTAGTGATTATTGCTTAAGATTGTAACCTTCAAAGCATAATTGAAGTTCTACATTTCCTGCTGCTTTTACAAAACAAGCTGGAGGCGAGGTCTTGAATAGTTAGAGCTTGCTGGAGTTACTCCTGGCAGTTGCTGTGCCTGACATGCAGAGGGTTGGTATTTGAGAACAGAACATCCCCACTGAAAGAGCAGAGAGAAGAAACAAAGCTCAATAGACTTGATGTGCATTGGCTTCCAGCATGGACACAGTCCTTAAGGAATGCCTTACTGGTAAAAGCAAGATAGGATTTGAATTTTCTGCAATAGTTTTCTGAGTGACAACTCTACACATGTGCAACATACCTTTGAACAAGAAAATGTTCTCCAAATTGCAAGTGGTTAAAGCTGGCTTACATATCTGCTGTGGAATATCTAATACGCTGTCAGTAAACATAATTTCGTTTGTCCAGTTTGGCCCTACGTGGCTGTACATGAGGGAGTGATTTAAGTTCCTTACAGCTACCTTAATAAAGGAAAGATGCATATCAAAAGTTTTGAAAAGGAAGTGTCTCTCATTTGTTTCTGTATGATGTAGGGAGGGATATCCCACAATGCCCAAGGCAGAGGACTCCTGTCTGCTGCTGGTGGGACCTGAAAAGGCTCATACTGGTGTCAGGTCTCAGGACAAATGAACTGGAAGGTCATTGCACTGAGTTCTTGCCAAAGAGTGTGCCCCAGAAGACTGGATACAATGTTCGTCTGGATTATGAAGCTTGAGCAGTATTTTCGCAGGCCTGTAATATCAGCCTGTACATTTCTGTCTCCAAAATCTGTGAAAATCTGTTCTCTTTTTAATCTTTTAAAGTCCTGCTTTAAAGTAAACCAGAAATAAACGGCGGAGGAACTGGACTCCACGCAATCTATGAGATTCATAGTGAAGACATTTTATTAGACATAGCACACAGTTTATAGAGGGTTAGGACTACAGCTTATTGGCTAAAAGAGTTAACACACCACCACGCTAGAAACTTCAGTTGGTTAGAACCTATCTCTCACAAGTCCCATGTTTATATTATTTCATCCTGGCTATTTTCGTGCACCTGCAGAGTCCTGTGTATTCCTACTATGTGAATTCTTGGGGAGTAACCTCCTCCCTATCAGCCAGCAGCAGCTGAGCTCCTTGCTGCTTCTGGCTGATAGCTGAGTCTCACAGGGCTTTCTGTAGGTCTGAATTGCTCACTTTTGATTTTACTGTAACAACACTGCTTTGTTATTATCCTTCCTGATCATTAATTTAATTTCAGTTTTTATTTGCATGAAATACTAGTTGTATACATATGTATATATGTAATTATGGTAACTTAAAAATTACATGATGCTGACTTACTATCTGAAAGGAGTGTAAATGTCTTGCCTTAGTTACTGCTGGCTCTTCCCATAATGGCAGTGATCTCCTAAGTGGACAGGGGCTTAGCCTAAGAAATAGTGCAAGTAAGATACTTTGATCCTAAGATAGCCAACAGTTTTAGAGGAGATTTGAACCTCACCAGCAGAGGATTTCTGGGTTTCTTTTGTGAGCAGTTTGGGGACTTTGATTTTCTGTTATGGACCCTTGTTGGGTGAAAGTGTTTTTTTTCCACTCTCATTTTACTCTCATTCTTCAGAATAGATATATTCTGCAGGATTTTTCTTGCCTGACAGTTTGACTCTATATTAGCAGAGATTGCGTTTTATACTGTTTTGAGTTCCTTCCTTAACAGAAGGGCTTTGAGTACTGCAGCTGGTTGACCTTACTTTATGAAGGTGTTTAACATAACACACGCCAGGAAAATGTTTTGACTTGCTCCAAGAAGAGGTGCCAACATTATACGACTGAAACCCACATCTTTTCCTGTCAGCAAGACAATGCAGTTAGTGGGACAAATATCTGTTTTACGTTGGACATTGTCATTTGAGCAATGAAAGGGGCAGAAACTGCAGCTTTCCTGAACAAAAGTGTCAGTGGCCTGAACATAATGTGCTGGATTTAAACTGTGATGGAGATGTGCATACCTTACCTAGTGTGGTGTGTGATCTCTCACTGGAGCATAAACAGAGCCTGTATTGTACTGTTTTCTCTCTTGGCATATTTTCTTACTCGTGTCCTCAGACATTACAGACAGAGCTCTGTAAGACGCAGCCGTCGGTGTCCCTCGCTCAGCCCACTCTGAGCAAGGTCTGTGTTACGTAATGTGCTCCACATCCCTGTACTCTGATTATGGAACATCCATTGTTTTCCCATTGCTTTATTTTTTGCAGAAATAGTTTCAGAGTTATTGGTCATTTTTCTTACCAGCAACTGCATTCTGATTAAAAGCTGGGGTTTTCTTCTGTCATATATACCAGGTAAATATTTACCAATCATATACTTGGCGTCTGGGAAGGGTAAAGCCAAGAAAAACGATTTTTAGTGATTTATTATTGGTTTGGTGTTTTGGGGTAGGTTGGTTTGTTTGTGGGTTTTGTTGTTGTGGGGTTTTTTTATTTTGTGAGGTTTTTGTTTGTTTGGGGTTTTTTAATATGGCTGAGTTCTGAACACTGTAGAGTTTCACGGGTGGGTATTTTTAATTTCAGTGAATTTTTTTTGTTCTCTCCCCTACAGTGATTTAATATATCAAAGAACAGTCTTAGTTGTCAAGGTTGCTCTGTTTTTATTCCTGAGTTAAAGAAAGGAAAATAGATCCAAAATGTCTCAGCTGCACTGTGAGATCAAGTTGCTCTTACCAAAGGGTACAGAGTAGCTCTTTATTCATTCCATGTATTGGGCAAGAATTCAGTAACCTTTATTAGTGATAAATGGGACCAAATTCTTGATGTTGGAACTTCAGTGAAAGGGAGCAGCTCACAAAACCTTCTCAGTTTATTCAAGTCCTTATCCAATACCCAAATGAATGCTTGCAATCACTCACAAGAAATCCTCGCCTTTCTAATTTAGCAAAAAACATTTCTATGTTATGTAAAAATGTCTACATAGTATGCTAAAATGTTATGTAGAGATTTTTATTAAACAGGCAGCTAGGTTCAGCTTTCTTACAAGCTGTGCTTTCTCTATACACAAATTCAAAAATCTGACCAGCAGAATTTTAATGGCAGGGAACATAAAAGTTCATAACGTATATGTGTGTGTGGCCAGTCTTCGCAAACGAAGATTTGGGCAGGGCTCTCCCCACGTGGGTGTGCCCTTCCAGCCTGCACAGTGGATTTTTTTTAGGTGAGGCACAGCGTGTGCAGAACTGGCCTGACCCTTTAACTCCTGAGGTCCATTTGCCCCAGCCGAGCGAGCTTGGATGGTGACAGGGAAGACCTCGGGACTGTCACAGCACCCAGTACTAACCGGGGCTGACCCTGCTGAGCATCCGAGATCTGACGGGATGGGATGGCAGGGAGGCATTGAACTGCCAAGGGATGGTCCCTACTGAGACTTGAACTCAGGTCCTTGGGATTCAGAGTCCAGAGTGTTCTCCTTTACACCACAGGACTGCCCTAATATAAAAGTATTGCCATAAAAGCACTCTGACTTAGTATTTTCAAAAGAAGAATAATTGAAGATGGATGTGTTTGAGGTGAATTACTTGGAAGAGGAAAACACAGAGATGTTTGGTGGTTGCAAAATCTGCTTTTGAAATACTTGACTACGAGTGAAAATGTGTTTTGGCTGTGTACTCATTTAGTTGTGAGAAATAAGGATGAAATGTCTACGAGAACACCTCAAACATTCTTGTTCTCATATCGGTTGTTTCTGATAATTTTTTACCTTTAGCAGTAACAAAACTTATAACAAAAGTAGTAAATTTAACTTCATTCACTCTTGTCATTGACAGAATAAAAGAATGGTGTTCCAGAAAACAAATTAAAAAGAAACACAATATTCTCCAAAATTTAATCTATTTTCATAGTGAAACAGCATAGTTTTGTGAACAAGGCATGATCATGAACTGAATCTCACTGTTTAAACATTGTAACCACAGCAAAAAACCCTCTATTTTTTGAAATGTACATGTTAAAATGAGAAATTTTCACTCTCATTTTCTGATTGAGAGTTCAGCTCTCTGTGAGGCCCAGCAATCTTAATCTTAGATGGAGTTTGAAGCTCAGTAAGCTGTTCCTTGCTCTAAGCGTGACTCACTTTTCTTCATTTTTGTGTCCCTTTCTTTTGGGCCACTGTTCTAAGAGGACAGCTGCACCTGAGCGATGTTTTGTGCCTAATTCTTACGATGTAAGGCAGATGGCATTTGAAGGTAACTCTTCTATTAAAAGGTGTCCAGAATAGTGTTATTTAACAACATTTCTGGTTTTAAACTTCTGGTTTCTCTTTCGCCAATCCTTTTTTGTAGCGTAGTATCAAATTTAAATTTGCTCTTCCCTGAGTTTCTGTGGACATGAAAGTTTGGGATTCAGTAAAAGTTAAAGCAGCAAATTTTTTCCTGTCCTCTTCCTGTCAAGTTGTTCTGCTGAGTGCCAGTATTAAAGATGAGATTGTCTTCTGGACAATGGCAATTTGGCATCTGATGTTTGCTCAAGTAACTTGAACTGCTGATATTCTTTGTGAAATTTTTATAAAAGATACTTTCATGTGTTACTTTAAAATACTAGAAAGATACAAGTGAGTTATCTTGTTTCAAAAAGGGATTTTAATAAGTGGTTGACAGTAAGTTAATATTACAATATAATATGCCACTATCATATGATGTATCAGTGATGTTTTTTCTGTGAAAGCTTAATTTTAAAGGATTCCCACAAGATTGCTTTTAGTGTTCAGGCATATTAGATATGAACCAAACTTTTAATGTGCTTTTCATTTATAAGTTTTTATATTGTGTATGAATTGTATGTAATGGTTCAGTAAGGATAGAGATTTTTATCAGTTCTTTTATTTGAATAGAATCAAATAATGGTTAGGAGTGGGAAGTAAATTGTTTTCCATGGATTTTGGTGCTGTTCTGTGAACCTGAGCTTTAAATTCAGTCACAGAAATTCCATTTTAAAAATGCCCAGAGGCATCAGGTTAAACAAGGGATGATTTTGGAATTGCCAAATACGTCCAGATAGCAAAGCCATGCAATGGGATTTCTTCCCTGCCTCCTCCTGGTGGGGATTCTCATTTGTGTGCATGTGATATGGGATGCTGTACGGGCAATATCCTTCTGCTCTCCTCAAGTTAAAGCTAAAACTCAAATATTAGACCTACTTTTTCTGCCTTTTTTTCCTTTTACTCGCCCAGTTTTGTGTTAGGGAAGATGAGGATTGCCTGGCATGTTCAGTAGTCAGAAAAGGAGAGCACAGTTGTTTGGTTATGAAATGCATCATAGTTGGTCACTGTTGTTACGGACTCCAAAGCTCCTGCTGGGCCGGTGTCTGTGATCCTTATTTCTTTCATCATGGAGTGTACTTTGTTGTCCCAGGGAAGGAGTTTCAGTGACCAAGGTTCATTCTGTTGTCTTTATTAATTTATTTCTCATTAATTTCTCACATAGCTCAATATGGTTTTTAGCCACATTTCTTAGAAGCCTTTTATCACTGCCATTAGTAAAGAAATCAGAATAGATCAGTTTTTTTCATTTCTCTAGCTTTTAATGCCGGTCAGCACGAGTTTCCCCGCTTTGCCCATTCTTCCAGACAAGTTAAACTTTTACCCTGTTTCTGAAATATGCTTATATCCAAAATCTACCAATTTGCAGTTGCTGAGCATTTGATTTTGTTACTTGAAAAATCAGATTTTGGAGAGGAGAGTTAATGTCCCCTTTGCATTTATATGGCTAGTAGTCTTTTCTTCTGACACGCGAGATGTGTGGTGCTTGCTGGCTGATTTCTGTGTCAGTGTAGATCCACTAAAAATTATCTTCTTGCGGGATTTTATTTTTTATTTTTATTCCTTGTGGCAATTTAGAAAATTGGGAGCTTTTGCTCTTGAGAAACATGTATGCTTAGAATGACCTGCGTTCAGGTAAAATTTTGCTCTTTTCCAAAGTGGTGCTTTTATGATGTTTTTCCAAGTGCTTTGTAGTTCTCTTCTGACTTACCTTTTATTTTGTATTGTATACCTTCCTCTGCCATCGAGTTTTGTTTAAGGTCTCCACAAGCTCACAATGCCACAAGTGGCACTCAGAAGATTTAGTGGTTTCATCCACATCATGACATTTTTTATTACTGTTGTTGTTATAATTATGATGTAGAATCAAGTCAGAACCAGCAGGCAGTGTTGAATTGGTACTGGAGATGGTAACTGGGAACAACGCTGGGGTTTGGCAGATTACGCTGACGTGACCCTTGTGGATAAAGGCACTTCCTTTTCTTGTTCTTTACAAGGCAAGGTCTCTCGAGTCATTGGTCACTGATGTCCTAATGAGCAAGAGGGCAAAGATTCCTCCCCATGTTTTTTTTTTTGTGTGTGTGCTTGGAAGTCCAGACTTGCTCTGCCCTAAGAGATGACATGAAGAGGATGTGTCCTGAAATGGAATGTTTAATGATAAAGTCTTACTAGTGGAAATTTAATACTGGGCTTTCAAAAAAAGGTTATTTCAAATGCAGTACAAGTGTTCACACAAGTAGAAGCATAAGCATTAGTTCAAGGAATTCATGAAGTCAGTATGACCTATATAATCATTTCAACTACTATGTATCTGTTATTTGGCTTCAGAAGATACGTTGTGCTGAGCTATGTAATGTGTGTTATTTTTGTGATTGCTGGTGTGCTTTCTTCCCATTTTTAAGCATGCAGAAGACCATTAGTGTAACTTTTAGCTTGCTCTCTATATTACATATACATCTTAAATTTGAAATGCAGTGAGAAAATAGAGATCTGCTTCCAAACAGTATGTTAAACAAAATTAGTTAGAAATCTGTTAATTTCTGACAATACAAAGTTCTGAAAATTGGCTTAAGAAATTATGGGAAAACTGGTGGAAAAAATCCAAAAGAAATAGCTGGTAAATTACACTCCAAGTAGAGTAGGGATACAGAACTAATATGTTACAGAATTACAAGTTTTGAAAGCCTAGTACTTAATTTTTCTCTTCTTGTTTCAGTTCACTAATTTTCAAATTCTAGTTACATGTTAAGACACTATTGTGATTGAACATACTTCTGAAGAGTTGGTGACCTGAATTACAGAATAAAGTACCTAAAGTAAACTTTTGAGAAGTTTAAAGTTGAAATCTAAACACCAAATACATAGATGTGTGGAGGAACAAGGAATTTTAGTTAGTGTGTACAGTTATTCTGCCTGACAAAATGATAATCCCAAAAACTGTAGCCAAATGTGCAGCTGTAGTTCTGTGTCCTGGTGACTCCCGAGTGCAGCGCTGGGACCTCACACAGGGAGAGGCCTCCGTGGTGCCTCACACGTCAAAGAATTGGGAATTCTTCGTAATCACGTTCTTGTACGTTATCTCTGAGAAACAGCAGGAGTTACACATCCTGCTGGTTGAAAAGTCCTGTCCCTCTAACTGAACTGGAAAATTTCACATTTTAAAATGGTTTCACTTAAAAGGAATGTTTATTAAAGCTACTACAGGGTGTGTTGGAATTGAAACTTGTTCAAGATTTATGATTGTGTATTTAGGGTTGATTTCTGCCAGGAACAGATGGCATTGGAAGGAGACAGCTGACAAGTCATACAGCACAAAACACCTATTAAATGATATTTTGTAAGTGTGATCATGAAATAATGGGAGTATTTTAAAGTGTTATTGCAAAATGTGGTTTGAAGACCAGATAGACTAAAGAGGAGCTTTTATGAAGGGGAAGTTGCCTTCAGGCTTTTCAAAAAAATATTTTAATTCGAAGATTTCAGATCCGTAGATGTTGAACTATTTGAAGGGCAAAATGAATTTTATATTATAATACACTCTTGGGGAAGCCATAGTCTGGTTATGGCAGTCTTACTGGATATGCGTGGGATAAGAAATGTGTGGTTAAGGCATCCAGCTCCTTAAAACTCTCTGTAGTTGTACGTACTTACTCTAAGTCAATGGCTGAGATAGAACCCAAACCAGGAATAAATTGCTGTATCTCAAAGGACATTTGCTGCTTTGGAAAGAGGTAGGTTTGAAACCTGTGTCTTTAAATTAGCACAGATTTATCCACCATAGAAGTTTTGATCCATGAAAGTGAAGCAATTAAAGCTTCTGGTTTAGGTAAAATGAAATAAAGGTGGGGCCTTACCCTTGTTCTCGGTTAGTAGAGTTTATTAAGGAGCTCACAGTACCACTGTCGATGGCACTTGATTCCAGATTTGGGGTTAACAGGGTCATAAGGCCTTCTCCTCTGCATTTCTCATACTGTAATCCTTATACAAACTCCTGTGCAGAGAAAATGTTTGGAAAATGTGGTAAATGGAAATACTGCAGATGGAAGGGTTATAGATTTTTCATGTCATACAATCCAAAGGCACGTATAAATATGATCTTGGGGTTTTTGTGACCCAAAACTGTCATTGTGAAAGCTGATTCCTTAAGGATTGAGCCCTTCTATTGCTTTTTAGCTTGTTGACAGTGTTGACCAATATCTGGAATTAAACTTGGGAGTTTCTTATTGGGAATATAAAATTCTTTGTTGTTTCTACTGGAAACAAGTTGGAAAAACTTGAGAAAGTTCTCTTCCAACTATGTAAAACCTGCCTAATGCAATTAGATCTATTTCCTTACTACCATTACAGCTAATTTAGGGCTGTGATAGTCCCCTTTGCCTTGCAGATTTTTGAACTGGAAAATGAGGATGGCACAACACTTGCTTTTCTGAGTTGTCAAATACTGCCACATCACAGCGATATTTGGAATTAAATAGTACCAACAGTGTTAGATTTGACATTCTGCATTGCAGTGGCTTCTGTACACAAAACCCCTTCTCTATTCAAACTTTTCTTTTAATGTAATTTAAATTTATGAAGCTGAGGGAAGAATACTAGGGCCAGAATTGAAATTTGTGTGATGTATCAGTGCTGCAAGATGTCTGCTTCCAAAGTTCCTTGTTAAAACTGAAAGCTTTCTTAGCGTTGTTAAATGTTATCCTTCATATGCAGTAGTTTGCAGATGAAATGTGTTCATCAAGTAATTACTGTTTGCTAATAAAAAGTAGTTGTTCTGTAAAGCAGCACTGTTGTAGCATTTAAAATACAGAATTCTCTTTCATTGTAATCAGATTTCATTTATTAAAATTCATTAATAAAATGTAAGACTTGACATGGAACAAAATGAGGATTTTATTTTAATGGAAGCAAAGACTTCTTGTGAGAGGTTGCTAATGCAGCATTTCTGCTTTTGCAACAGGTTCTGAAAATCAGGTCTTTAAATACTAAACCAAAAATTTTCACACAGAGAGGTTAAATAAAAAAAATTGTTTGGAAGCATATAAAAATGTGAACTGGAACTGGAGTGGGAAAAAAGTGTCAGGGCTTCTGTCAAAGCACCCTCAGCATGTGGAATATTTGTGGTCATTTGATACCCTGGGGCTTGAGATTGTTGAAATACCGAACTCTGGAGCTGACCCAGAAGATAACAAGCTGTGGGTGTCCCAGCAGGGCTGCCCTGGTGCTGCTGAGCAGGGACATCACCCACCTCCTGCACAGGGACACTCCCACTCCCAGTGTGCACTCCTTGCTGCAGAACTGGGAGTTGGGCTTTCAGGATTTTCAAAGTGTCAGCATAAGAACAGCAGAAATATTTGCATGACTGAAAACTCACAGCTTGGAAACAAGAGTGCTGGAGTGGAAATCTTGCTTGTGTTCAAGCTGCTTCGTGTCGTATCTTGGTTTCAGGATGCTCAGTGGTTTTCATTAGTAGAGGTTGGATTTTTTTGGAGAAGCATGTCTGAAATTTATCAGATATTTGGACCTTGGATGTTTCAGGAAAATGTATTTAGGGCTTGGTGATTAGTGTATTTCTAGACAAACAACTCCCTTCTGTCCACTGTTTTATTGAAGATTTCTGGTTCATTCTGTCTTGGTTACTTTTATGGCTTCTGTCACTGAGATGTTAAAAACCGAAAAAACCCAAACCAAAGAAACCAACAACACAAGTATGATGAAAATTTTAACAATAATGAGTTTTGCCCTTTTGATGAGGAGTGCAGTTTTTGCTCATATTCCTGTGTAAATGCTGTCTCTACAGAGGAATGTACTCATGGCTCATCATATTTTCTCTAACTCTGTGATGAAATTGCAGACAGTAACTGTCATACTCATTTTTCTGTGTTCCTTGTTCTGTAGTTTACAGGCTCTTTAGCATTATCAACCAGGCTTCAGTAGTAGCTACCTATAGTAGCTTTGCTTCTCCATACTGCGGGAATAAAAACTGATTTTCAATAGTGGCTGAGCTTTGAACTGGAGAAGCAATTTTAATGTGTATTTGTGTATTGCTTTTCTTTTTCCCTTGTGTTTCCAGGGTTTTCTCCTTTTCTCCCCCTGTAAGATAGCAAGTCCTTGGTGCCAAGGGGCCGTCTTTTTTTATCCTAGATGTGTAATCTGCAGTTGAGACACACTGGCAAGACATTGGTGAGGCATTATGTGGTGTTAGTGATAAGGAGGTAGTATTGATTCCTTAGGCTGCATCAGTGTCAGGTTTGTGCTGCTCAGTTTGGAATGACTTGTGTCTAATTAAAAAATTTTGTTAGCAAATATGGGTAAGACAGTAAACTGTGTAGTCCCTTTTTCTGATCAAGGACTAAACAGGGAGTGGGTTGTTTTGGAGCAAGGGGTCGTGTGTGTGATGCTGTTTCCTTGAAAGGGGTGAGTTGAATGTTCTAAGTTCTGAAGTTGTCTTTTATGTTTTAGAGGGACTTCTTGGGCCTCAGTTTTGCTATCAGATAATTCATGCCATGAGTTCTAGTTTTTTTCTTTTATGATGCCAGCTTTCAAGTAGGGATTCACTGAATAAGGTTATTTTAGCAAGGAAGAGGAATGCTTTTCAAAATAAATGAAAAATGTGTGTTGATTTTATGATAGCCATGACACAACTGTTGAATTAATAGCAATGTCTTGTGACTTAAAGTTTCTTTCTGCTCATAATCTTATCCCTCGCCCCCAATGTATTTGAAACTCTACTAAAGATTTAGACATCTAAATAAAGCTGAGACCAGAACCAGGATGCTGACTGATTATCTGTCTCTTCCCTGATGTCTCAGCAGCCTTCCCTCAGAGAACATGCTGGTTGGTTCTTGGTCATTCTTATCACTCTCTGTGATATGATCTTATTTTTCTGGTTAAGCTGCAAACTGTTGCAGGGGAAATGGCACTGATCCTGAAAGAGTTGAGAGATATTTTGTGTAATCTTTCAAAAGAGAATATTCATCAATATTTGTTGTGTATGGCTAAGATGGATTCCTGTACCTTCAAAAGGATGTTAGATCAGCCTGGATTAATTGAGTGATGGGTGTTACTTGCATACTCCAGGGTGTTTTTTTGCAAAAGAAATTGCATCCCTGCCTTGTCTTTGCTTATTTACAGAAAACAAAACAGTTGAAATTGGGTTTCAGTATTTTTGCCCCATGCAGTCCAACTTCTTTTCTATTTTCTATTAAAATAATAACTTCTGAAACTAGCTTGAAACTTCGCAAAGAAAATGTTTCTGACTAATTATTGCTTATGACATGACACATCAGTTTAACAGTGTAGGACAGGCTCAAGTATATGGTGATTTATAACTAATGGGTTAATCTACAGATGTGATGAGTATCTGCCAATCTGTCCATGTCAGGAAAACAGTGGTTGACTGTGTAGGTGTTAAGAGCCCCTTAGGGAGAAGCCTGATGTGACCGATGCCTTGAGGGTAATGACATCTTTTAAAATATGAAATGTACAGTATTTGGAAGACTCACTTTTATGCAGTGTTTTTTCATAACATAGAAAATGCTAAAACATACTTTTTTATTTTAAATAAAACCTTTTTTCCCCCCTCTTGCCACAGGATAATGAGAAAAGGACCCCTTTACATGCTGCTGCCTATCTGGGAGATGCAGAAATTATTGAACTACTTATTTTATCTGGTATGTTCTGTTCCTGTTAATGGAAAAAATAACTATACAAATCCAAAGAAGTATTTATGTGCATCTTAGTCTGTGTAACTTTTATTGAGATATTTAATGTACTAGAAATTGAAGATGTTTTTATGGAAATTTTGAGTTCCAGACTTATCAGTGTTATAATACTGTGTAGTTCTACTCTAAAATATTTCTTTGTAGAAAGCTTTCTCAGTTACAGCTATTTTTATTTGTAGCTTGATCAGCTTTCAATAATTTAACTAGTTTAAAGAAGGAATAGTATATATATATATTAGGTAGATGTTAGCAGAGTTGCTTTGGTTCTGAAATGGCCTTCAGAAAAACAATTAAATTTGAACATAGAAGTGATGCCTAAGAATTTAATGTAATTTTAGAAGGTTTTAGAATCATACAGTCTCTGCTGAGTTACTCTGATTTTAAGTGTGCATATTAGGTGCCTTTCTCACGAGTTTGGGAGCTGCTTTTAGGCTTTGTCAAGGCCGAGCTGTTTCTGAGCAGCCACCTGCAAGGTAACAGAAGACAAACAACAGGAGAAGGCCCAACTGCCCCCCCGTGTCGAAGGGGGTGGATTGACAGACCTTTTGGGTGGGCATTTAAGAGAAATAAGAGTCCTGATTGGATGTTGATAAGGGGTATAAAAACCCTGAAACTTCCTGACCTGGGGGTCAAACCCCTCTGGGTTTGATCTGGGAAGCTTCCAGTAATAAAACCCTCTATCTTTCTCCATTAACTTGTCTTCAGTGTGTCTCTGTTCACAGGGATACGGGATCTGGAGGCATCAGGAGGCATCCAGAGATGGTTGCATTATTTTGAGTATCTTTGCCTGTTGACTTAAATGCACAGAGTATAACTCAGATCAAATGAAAATGTTAAAATATCATCTTTCCCCCCCTATTTATTCCTACAAAGACAAATTGCAAGTTCTGTAACACAGTATACTTTGACTTTTTAAAAAAAAACATAGAAAAGCAAGAAACTAAACAAAAAAAACTGAAGCAGAACTTTATGACTGAAGTACTGAATTGATTGCCTTTGATCTTGGACAAACCTACCCATCAGGTAGCTTGAGGCTGAATTCATAATATGGAACTTCAAGCTTACATAGAAAGATTAAAAGTTCTAACAGTCCCATAAAACTACTTTAATTTTCAGTCTGCGTAATTGCATGCCTAACCTGTGCAAAGCTGGCCATTTCCACCCCCCACCCTCCATCAACCCTTAATAGCAAATTTTGCTTTAAGGAAATGTCACTTTTAAAATTGTAGGAGTAGTTTCCAGACTTTCAACTGAAATTGCCAGGCAAAATTTAATTTGTTATAATTTTAGCAAGATGTACTATTTTCATTATATATATTACTTGTACTCTGTATTATTATCTATGCAATTAATTAATATCACATTATTTATATTTACATATTTATCTTATAGAAATGCTCTATAGTGACAATTTGTCCTGAAAAGTTCACTTTTAAAAAGGTGAATGGTTTAAAATCTGAAAAAGTGCTGGTTTTCCCTGTCAAGAAGAAAAACAAGTTCTGGTGCCTCTTAAAAATGTATCGTGACCCCTTTCAAAAACTTACAGTGTTATAAACTTTGTAAAGTTATAGTCAGCTGCTTCTCAGGGTGAATCTGCTTTCTGTTTTGGGTGAATAGAGTCTATTTACCAGAACTGTGATTGAGGAAAATAGCCCTCTCTTGGGCACAGAGCTCATGGGAAGGAGCGAGATTCTGGTGCAGACAGGAATGAAACAAGATCCTGCCTGGGGGGTGGCAGCAGGGGAAGAAAGGTTAGTCATGCTATTGGGACACAACATGAACACTCCACAGCTGAGCAGTTGTGTGGAGGAGAGGCTGTTGGGGTGCTTCAGTGCCTGCAGATTGTGTAGGAAGACTGGGAGGAATTGGCACGTCTCACATAACATTTATTTAATGAAAATCAAGATTTGCTTACAACAAAACTGCATTAGGCAGTTGCAAATCAAAAGCTTTGAAAGCTGTGGATTGCATGGGCAGTATCAGTCCAACCTTGCCTGTCCTCAGGTGCTGTGCTATGGACTTCAGTAACATGTTTTGCCTTGCTGTAGAGGCACAGCCTCCCAAAAGTCTCTCACAGGTAAGTATGAATTGTTGATGCATTTGCAAGTGAATGAAGAGGAGCATTAATTAATTGCAGGATGAAAGTGGTGTCTGCGTGTTCAGGCTGTGCTGTACTTGGGTACAAATTGGTGTATTACTGGCCTGCAAGTAGTGGTTTTAGGCAAACCTCTTAAACTATACTCTTTAAAAAGTGGTCACCAACTTACTTTTCCTCATTTCTGAATCTGGGATTTGAAATCTTTGTGGTTGGTGGAGTGTGAGCTCTCAGCTGTATCAGAAGTGCTGAACCAGCTGCTCCTCTGAGAAATCAGGTCTAGGTGTCTCAAAATGCACAAGCTAGGATTTGGCTTTTAATTGGAAGGCAGGGAAGAAAGGTTAAGTGTATTTGTCTTCTCCATTTCATAAAGATAGGGAAAACTCATCTGTTGTGTTTCAGCTGGAAATAAAATGTCTCCTTTGAGACAAATGTATAATGTTACATTTTGCCATGATAGATGAGCATTAGAGAGCAAATAAAGAACATGTGTTACTACAGAAAGGTTTGCTGTGTTGCAAGACCTCTTTTTGAACAATGAGGAAAGTAGTTTGTTGAATAAATCGCATTTCTGAATGAGCATCTCCTGTGTGAAGTAAACACATCAAAATTGTGTCTGTGACTTTGATGGTCCTATTGTAACATATCTGCACAAGGGATTGAATTAAGTGCAGATACTTTCATCCTAGCATTTCTCACCTTGTGAGAGCTTGTCTTCATAGCTTGCAATGTCCTCTTACATAGCTTTGCTAGAATGTTACTAGAAACCCCTTTACAGTTTTCCTGCTGTGCAAGTATCCTACAAAGACTGTTTGCTTTGATGTTTTTGTTCCTTGTTCAAACTGGATCTCAAAATTACTGAAGTCGGTATTAATCTTTCCACTCAGAGGCTCTTACCTGATTCTTTCTCATTATTCTCTATTCTTAAAGTGTTATCATATGTTACATACACAGTTTTTTAAATTAAATTGGAACATTTTGCATCCTGCTCCAGGCAATCCATGTTGCTTTCAAGTGTGTATTTTGGATCATATGTTGCTGTCACTATGTCTTTATATTACCTTGCTATAGACCTAAGCAACTCATATTGCACATTCTGAGCATGTAACTGTGGCAGCCTTTTTGCAGACTTTTGTGGACTAAGTTTCAGTCTTAGAATTCTTACTTAGGTTTTGAATTCTTGAGATATTTTCCCACAAACCTTCACATTGCTCTGTGACCTCTCCTGTTGTAGTCTTCTGGGCAAGGGACCTGAAGGTGATGGTTTGGATACAGGCTCCAGACATCAAAGAACGTTGCCTCAGTGACTCCAGTTTGGGGCTGGACAATTGGATTGCCTTCTGGTTTTTTTTTTTGTGACAGTGTTTCAATTAGCACTTATAAACTTGTCCTC
The DNA here is from genome assembly GCA_013396695.1 of Sakesphorus luctuosus. Lineage (NCBI taxonomy): Eukaryota > Metazoa > Chordata > Aves > Passeriformes > Thamnophilidae > Sakesphorus > Sakesphorus luctuosus. The sequence continues at coordinate 776,691 of VWZD01009955.1, forward strand.
TGAGGATGTGAATGTCTTACCAACAGATTGTCGTACCACTGTGGTCTGTGGAAGTCTAAATGTTCAAATCATCTCTCAGTGTTAGATTGGAGCTTGATAAACAATTAGCATTCCTAAATTTGCTAAGTAGAGAGTTGACCAGTAAATAAAGAAGAGACATGAAGATGGTTGTTTATAGCATCCAGAAGAATGGAACAGAAGTTTGTATTTTAGTCACTTGAAAATTGTAATTTAGAAGCTTTTTTTTAATTAGTTTGGGAAGAGTTGTAGCACTCATCACAGTTGTATTTTTGTGACCTGTGTACAGCTCTGCATCCTGGTACACAAATAGATCTGTCTACTTTGCATACTTGCACTGACTTTAATTGTTTAAATGATAGCAAATTACTGAAAATTAGAAAACTGTAATATTTAAGTCTTAATTAACTGAATGTCCAACTTCCTGTTCTTTCCAAGAAGCCCTGATTAAAAAAATCAAACCCTTCTTAAGTCCTGAGTATGAACTGTTTTGGAAGAGGCTTCTTGCTTTATTAAAAAAAAAACCACATTGTTTCTGTTTGTCCTACAGTTTTTAATGCCAGCAGAGTCTCCTCTCCCAGGATGTGACATGTGAGAAGCAGAACAGACTAATGTGATCACAGAATGTGTTCTTGTGATTACTAACTTTTCCCACTTGTTTGCTCTGAAATACCCTGCAGACTATTATTGCTTTTGCTGAAATCAATGTAATTCATGAAAATCAGCATTTGAATTGTTGTTTGTTGTCTTTGAAGAGATTTTGTTGCTCTATTGCATTGATATTTAAATACTAAGACAACACATTTCTGTTTGTTTAATGCAAAATTTTCTCTGTGTGAAGCTCAGCATTACATGAGTGTGGCCAAACTCAGTCTCATTAAGGTTTGGCAGCCCACAACTTTTTGTTTCCTCTGGGTCAGCCGCAAAATGTAAGAACCTTGCTGATGCTGGAAAACTATCATTATAGTAACAGCAGATTTTGGAAGATAGTAAAGACCTTCCAGTGTTACACCACTCTACCGGTGTTTTTTTTCCTCTAATTCTGAAGCTATGCGAGTAGCTCAGCTGTTGAAAGGCCATTGCTGCAGAATCCCAGCTGCATGAGCTGCCTTTGTTTGGATGACAGATGTACCCACACACTGAAGGCACTTCACAGGGGCTCCTTTTACACTGGCTGTATCTTTCGGCCACTTCCTTTGCTTTTGACAGCGATGTTGGCTGACGTTTCTTTTTTGAGCTTTCAAAATGTCCCCCTGGCAGCAGTAACAGTCAGTTCCTGTGTAGAAAGTAGCTCTGATGCTCTCTGAGAGAGAAAATTAAGCTGACTTAGGAAAAGGTAGAAGCATCCAGTAGCTTGAAGAGTCAGAGAATCTCCTGTTCTCTGAAGCTGGAGGAGATGGGGGCTGAGATGTGGCAGAAGCTGTTCTGAAAGGAAATGAACTTCTTATATTGATAAATAAATGATGTTCTGGAAGGATGGCTTTGACTTCATTCTGGATTTCCTCTCTTTTGTGAGCAGTGTATCTCCATGTGTTTTTTTGGTTTTGTGGAGTTGTTTTGGGAAGGTTTTGTTTGTTTCTTAAACAACAAAAAGAAATACTGTTATTGAAGAAACATCATTGTGGCTGGTCAAAAGATTCCAGTGCTGTTTCTGTCAGATGCTTTCTCATTATTTTAGGTCTTCTACTATACTATATTTAGCTTATAAATAGCAAGCACCTTTCTCTCAATAAGGTCTCATTATTTTTGCAGCAATTGTTTTGCAAGTATGCAAGTTTTCAGTAGGAAATTACCCTCAATCTCTGTTGCTGATTGTTCCAATTCATATCTCAAATCTTTTACTTTAAAATCTCCTTCTGTATCTCCTCCTGACTGTTCACATATTTTTCTATCTAAGGAAAAGTTTTCTTCTCTATCTATTTATTCCTCAGTGTAGTCTGAGAATTTCTGCTTGCCAGCTTAAGTGCTTCCAAAGTAATTGTCTCCAGATAAAAGAGTGGATCATTTAAAAGGAAAAACTTCTGAAGCTATTACTAGCTGTTAGTAACATAATTAAATACAATATAATTACAGTAGGACTGGTGATTACTCTCAGTGTTTTATACCTGAGACCTTCCTAATTTCTGCAAAGCTTATTCCTAGAGTTATTTCAGTATACTAGTTGTTAAGACAAAGTTTGTTACTGTCTTAAATTCACTGTGAATAACTTGTTTACATTTTTTACTCCCAAATAAACATTTCAGAGCTTCAAATACCGGGTGTCTGTATTGCATAATTGAATGAAAACACTTTCTCTTTCTTTGCTTATGTTATGATATTGTTCAGTCCTAGCACATCTTGTACAATAACAAAGGAAAATACCATCCTTGAAAGTCTAAAAATACAGACAGCAAACAGAACAGTGGAGGGCAATTCAGTACTTAAGTCAGTACTGTGAGCAAAGATGAAAATGTCTTGTCAGTTCTGTTGTATTTCTTTCCTGGATCTGTTTCCAGCTAGTGACGCATAAGTAATGCAGCCACTGCATTCATTAGTCTGCTGAGGACATTTACAAATAGGAAGAGTTCTGGTGCAGAGGAGTTTGGGGCGGGGGAGAGTTACAGCAAAAGTTCTTGAGAGAAACACAAAGTTGAAGTGAGAGACATGGCTGTATAGTTGTATGGCACTCCATGAAGGAGAGGGTGTGTGGTTGCTCCTTGCAGCATTTCCTGCCCAGTCATTCCTTGCCCGTCTCTCCAAGAGATGGCTGAGATGCTGCCTTTTTCTTGAATATAAGAATATAGACACAAAGCACTAGCAATGGGAGTGAAGAAATATGTGTCCAGGAATTAGTGTCTAGTAGCACGTTTAAATGTACAATTAATTGCCAGATACAAACTGATAGAAGTAAAACCTCCAGGATCATTCTGTAAATCAGTGTGTGAATTCAGTTGGAAAATAGTCCTCTTGAAAAATAAATATGCCAGAAGTAAGCATCACTGAGTTTTTCACTAGCTTCTGTACTATATTTATTAAATAAAACGTGTCTTTCTAATTGTCAGTCTTGTGAATGCAACTTGGCAAGACAAAATGTGAGATTTGGGGATTAGGGAAGAAAATTATGTAATACTTGCATCTCTCTCACTCTCCCTACACCCACCCTTTGCAGAGCAAATGTCCCGCCTTTATATTTGCCTAGATGTGTAAACTTACTAGGCTGTATTAGCAAGATGGGTGAAGAAAGAGGTGAACTTGTTGAATGTTTTGGTTTACTGCACCAATGTGGAAGAATAATCTGGTTTTTTTGGAAGGTGCAGTTTCTAGGAGAGGGTCACTTACATGGTTAGTTCTTAAGTTCAGGTTGAATATTTGTCTTGCAGTATTGTAAGTTCGATCTGTCTGGCAAGCCCCCTAATCCTTTTCCTGCAAATTCTGTGTCATTAAAAGAATTGAAATATAAAAATTTTTAAAGTAAACAAATGAATTATTTGAGAAGTTTTAATAAACATGTTCAGACAGGCTGCTGAAGTCTGGAAGATCCAGTGTGGTGGGTGGGAGTTTTTTGGGGTTAGTTTTTTTTCTATTTTGCACACTGGGAGTTGAGATACACTGTACTGTGCTTTGAAAGAGCAAACTGCTGCTTAACTGGCATTTGAAACATAAGAAACACCCTGGTTAACGCATCAGCAGGTTGGGCCTCATGGAGATAATATTTCCTTGACGGTGTTGTGTGGTGAGTTACGCACAGACACGTGTTCGAACTGTCTTTCAGCAACTGCGAAACAAACCACCTGAAAGCAAAAGTTATTCAATAGAGGTGTAATGTATTTTGGTAACATTTACTTGCAATAGTCTGGAGTAGAGCTTTACCACAGATAATCAAGGCTGTAAACTCCCTCACTGTTGCTTGGTAGGATGGAAAGCTTTGAGGGATCTTCATGACCCATGGAGAGCGTCTGAAGGGGGAGGGAGGAACGGTAACATTTTCCCTAAATCATGTGCTAGGGAGTAAAGAGCAGCCTAGAGAGCGAGTGTGTCCTCAGATGCAAGGCTGTTTGGAGAAGCTCATTTATGAAATTCAAATCATTTTTGGCAGCATGGCTTCGTAGAGAAATTTAAAGGAAAAGAATCTCTCTATAAATTGAAAATTAGTCTTTTGGTTAAGATCTCTAAAGCTATAGATCTCCCAGTTCCCACATTAATAATGCATATGTGTTTTTTGGTAGTACATTTATTCGGATTATTGCTTAAAAACTGTCTTTCAGTATAACAATTTTGCAACTTCTTTAAGAGATTTTGTTGTGGAGGGGAAAAACAAGCTTGGTGGTTCTTTCTTAAGTCCATCAGAGATTTAGATTTGTTGTCAAAAGTCAACTTTCTTTTTGTCTTTTGTCAGAGAATCTACAATTTTATTTTTCTTTGTATTTGAAAAGTTAGCTTATTTTAGAGTCTGTAACATACTTATTTTTAGTTATGGAATGTGCTAGACCTCAGTTTTCTTGTTTCTTGGGGTAGAACACCACATATGGGATAGGGAGCAGATGTTGCTGTGTTGATTTTTGTTCTTATGAGAGGACTGTGTTAATTTAGATATCACTTAACATTTCTTAAGGCATTTCTTTGGCTAATGCTGATTTCCTTACTTTCATGTGTTAATTTCTTTTAGTCTTAGCAAGTGTGATTAACTTACCACTGGGAAAATGTTTCGTACAGTATCTTTTTGTATTTATTCTTTCTCTCTTCTGGTGCAGTTTTTAAGCTGTGTGTTAAAAGTAGCAGAAATGTCAGTAAACGCCTTATCTGAAGCCATAAATACTGGTTGGACTCTAAGCACATTTTCACTTATAGCTGCAGCTCAGGAACTTGCCCCTTCTTTGGGGTGGACACGTGCATTTCTCCCTTCTGATGCGCGTGGTGCTTCCCCTCTGTACGTGGGTGGATCTGACCTGACCTCAAGTCTTGCAAATGCATCTTCTTGGGGAAAATCGGGGTGGTAATTAATGGCTTAGGAACTCCCTTAAATCCTTTAAAATGCTTTAAAGACATTTGTGTCATAAAATTAGAGATAGAAATCAGACTTTGAAGGTCTTCATTCAGTGGTTGTTGGCTAGATGTTAAGTCAGGTGGAGCTTGGAGTACCATTTTTGCTCTTATTTTTGTCTCCTGCTAAAAACAAGGTGTGGCCAACAATTACCTGGAAGGTAATCAAGAATTACAGCTTTTGTTTACAGGTTTGTAATTACAGAATTACAATAAAAATATATTAGTTACTTTCTCACTTACTGATCATTACTTCATTGTATTTGTGATTTCATTCATCACTTACTGTCTTTTGGGAAGGATTGCCAAAATCATAAGACATTCCTGGTGACTTTTAGAATCGTCAAATTCTTCTTTTTCTGGAGTTCTGTGCAGAACTTGATACAGTGTGTTATGTTATGGCTCATGATGTGATGCAGTACACCATGAGGTCCTTAGGATGTTTGACAAAAGCAGATATTTATGGTATGGTGAAGTCTCTTAAACTTTTGTTACATTGTGAGAGTATCTTTCAAATGGACTTAATGAGTCTAGAATAAGTAACTTCCAATAGTTCTATCTCTGTTCTTGAAAATATTTCAGTCATCCTGTAAATATATTTCAAATGTCTGTTATTTTTATTTTTTGTTACAGGAGCTAGAGTTAATGCCAAAGACAGCAAATGGTTGACTCCTTTACACAGAGCTGTAGCATCTTGTAGTGAGGTATGTTGCTTTTTGTGACTGCTTTATTTTAAAATAAGGCATCTCACATTATCTTCTGTCTGTTTTTTAAAAAGTGAAACTACTCCAGATGTTTGGAAATGCAGAGCAGTTTTGCAAGTTTGTGTAACCTATAAACTTAAAGTTCTCAGCTTTGCTCTCTGCAGCTTCCTTAGCAGAGGATTCTGCACAGTGTTTTCAAGTTCAGTTTATTTCTCCTAGAATGGTTCAGCATAAGGGAAATAGAGATAAAATAAGATTTAGTAAAGCTTTTACAGCATCAGCTTTCATTTCTTGGGGGTTTGTACATGCTTATCTGTTCAGGCATTGAAGAAATGAATGGTTCTATAAAGGCCTGCAAATGTCTTTTTTTTTAAGTGATTAATTAATAACAACAGTATTGAATATGACTTTAAAAATTATAGTGAAATGTAGAATGTTTCTTGAAGTCTACCAGTTTATTTGTGAGAATATAATAATGTAAAAAATTAGTTTGTTATTGTTTCTCCATTGTGATAATTGTTTCTCTTAATAAAAAATTTAAATGCCTGTAGAAGATCAAAGCAGACAGAGAAATGCTGAGTTTGTTATGTGGAAGGGTTTATGCAAAACTCTCTCCTTTGAGATCCTGAGTCAAACTGATGCTCATTTCAGTATGTCTCAAATAAAGGTTTTTTACTAGTAAATTTTTGTTTGAGAAGATAGATTTGAATATTTTGGTTTTGACAAGCGTTGAAGTATTTGACCCATGAAATATCTAAACAAGCCTTGTTTCAGGTTTTGCTTTTGAGTTCCCTGGATAAATGGCAGTATTTTGTCATGAGCATTAATAGCCAAGTTATGTGAGATCAGGCTATTCCAAACAGTGTTTGAAAATGAATCTTCAAGGGTGCCTTATTCCCAAATGCTGTTTGTTCTTGAGATATTTTTAGGCTGCTTGTTTGGGAGCTGACCAAAGCCCCAAACGCTGCATCCTTCCGAGCTGAGGAGCAGTCAAAGCTCTTGGCAGCAGCAGCGCCTGCAGAGGGGAGCCCTGCTGGCAAACTGGGCCTGGGTGGGGACTTCAAGAAATGCAGCCATGGTCATATTTTTTAAAATAGTGGAGGGTTTTAAACAAAGTACTGACCAAAGGGAAACAACACATGTAAACCAATCAGATTGTTGACCCAAAGGCAATGATAGACACGTGTCAGAATTCTCTATTTATACACACAGTGAGTCATAAGAGCCCATATGTGTGGTTGATATATGGTGGCACCATTTTCCTGCTGACAGACATGTATGGGTTTGGGGCACTGGATGAAAAGCTGTAATGAAAAACCTTGATAATTATTTCAGTAAAATGTCTGGACTTACTTGTGAAGTAAGGACAGCTGCAATTTCACAGGGACATTGGAACATACACAATTGCTGGAATTATGGATTTAATTGTCAGCTGGTTCAGGCGACTTCATGTCAAGACAGTCACATTTTAGGCCTTTATATTTTTGTACACCTGATATATGTTGCAAATTTAAAAAACAGATACCCTAAGTAGATTCAGTAATTCTACAAAATTAATTAATGCATATGTGCTTAAAAATGAGATACTTTTTTTATACTAGTATTATGGTGCCTCTTTCTGCAAAAGGGATAATAGCTGTTCTAAAACTTCCTTGTTCTGATTATGGTATTTCTCAATACTTGGTTTTAAAAAGACAAGAGTTATAATATAATTAGTTTTTTAAAGTGTTAAATTTGCTTTGGTTTCTCAGAGAATGGAAGGGCTATTCCATTTCTCATTTAAATTACAAGCCTGTGGTGTTCACTTATGTTTGTTCCTATTTTCTTTTTTATCGACAGTACAAGAAATTCAAACATTTTAAATATCATTTATTATAATAGAAATAGAATGAAAAGTTACTTGGCACTCTACTCATAGCTGAGAATAGTACCTAGCTGTTGTACCACAGTGTAAATCAAAATTTCTAGTAACAACTTATGGTAACATGTTCTAAATTCAAAGTGGTAATCAATTATTTGTGTGCTCAGTGACTGAGCTAGCAGTCACCAAAAGCAATTAGTGAATTGTGAGAAGGTCACACAGTTGATGTAAAATGCAATATTCATCATCATGTTGATATCACTAACACATTTAATTCTTTGTACATTCCAAATGCCTGCACATATTTTAATGGGATTTGTCTGTCTTGCTGTAAGAGTTACAGTCTGATTTGTCAATTTTTCACAGCTTGTAAAGGAAATGAATAATCCTTTTGAGAGATGGAATTCAGTGCAATACTTTAAAACGGTTTTCAGGAGTTTTGCAACAGTGTATGTTGAAATTTTTTGTGACCGTGCTCTGTTTTATCTGTGGTTTCTAAATGTGCATTTAATAATCTGTTCTTTTTGCCGTTACTAAAATTCGGCAGTTCAAAACTTTTGCTGGGCAGATTGATGAATGGTCATTATAAGTTCTTAGTACTTCACTAATCCTTGGCAATGGAAGAAATCCTAAGGTGGTTTATTGAGCTTTGGACATGAGTTTTGATGACAAAACAATTTGCCAAGTGGCTTAAGGAATTGGATAAAAAAATCTGGAAATGGTTGATTTGGTGGAATCCTGTAGGGAATATATTATTCATGTTCACAAGAACATCCCCAGATTTGGATTTATGATAAAGTACAAAGCCCAGAGTGTGAGATTATGTTTACAAATGAACAAATTGTAAAGAGTTCCACTGTACCGTCCTTCAATCCAAGACTGACATTTCAGATCTTTACTAAGGGGCTTTTTTTTTCTGTAAATGCTTTCAGGATGCTGTTCAGGTGTTGTTAAAGCATTCAGCGGATGTCAATGCTCGTGATAAAAACTGGCAGACACCCCTCCACATAGCAGCTGCAAACAAAGCTGTGAAGTGTGCTGAAGCTTTGGTGCCTCTCCTGAGCAATGTCAATGTGTCTGATCGAGCAGGCAGAACTGCCCTGCATCACGCAGCCTTCAGTGGACATGTCGAGGTAAAAGTTAATTTTCTTCACTTGTTTTCCACTCATCATTCTGTCCCTCACATTTCTCATGTTTAGTATTTGAATTTGTCTTTTGTATGCATTTCTGTACAGAACAGTTGTGGAAAATAAATGTTACATCACTTATTTGAAAGGTTGTTACGATATTCAGTTTTTTTACAACAGAAGCAAATTTGCCAAGTTAAGAAGAGTTAAACTTGTAACAGGTAAATGTAAAATTGAAAGACCAGGATATTTTTCTGTTCAGTAAATTGTGTGAACATGTCGAATGTGTTGTCACTGAAATGTGGAGAAAATACATGTATTGAGCTCTAACTTGCCTAATATTGAAGCTTTGAAAAATGGCTGCTGAGAAAATCTCATTAATTGTGTATAGGTAATTGGACACACATTGTAAATAGGCTTGCTTTAGTCATTAGCTTTAGTGAATCCCTTAGCAATAACCCGAAGATTTGAAAGATTCCACAGCTTTGCTGTATTAAACTGAGGAATGTTTGTGCTGACATCAAGTTGTATGTTCCTTACAGTCACTTCATTGTTACTGCCAAGGTGTGGCAGACAGTTTTTTCAAGCTTATGGAATATTAAAAACCCAGAACATTTACATGGAAAAAAACCCATGCATTTTTGTTTTCTTATACGATTTTCTTTTTTTAAGCAGTTTCCCATTATGAATAAAATACTTGTCTTCTTTCCCTTTATCTTAGATGGTCAGCTTACTGTTGTCTAGAGGGGCCAATATTAATGCATTTGACAAGAAAGACAGACGAGCTATACATTGGGCAGCATATATGGGTATGTACATATTTCAGTTCATTACTATTGTGGTTGAAAAAAAATCACCTTGTCTTTAGTGGGTTTATATATCTCTTATAAGCATTGAGATTAGCTGTGTGTCTGCCAGAAAAGCCTTAATAGTTTAGTTCAGGTTGCCTTGTAAATGTGTTTTATGTGGTGAGAAAAGTCAATTTGTTGGAAACAGAAAAGTAAGGTAAATGATTTTGCTCTTAAAATAGGAGGAACTATGTTCCTCAACCAGTGAGTCTAATCACAGGTGTAAAAATTTGCAGTAATGCTAGACAAAAAATAAGGAGTTCATTCAAGGGGTATCTGAAACAGAGGATCATTACAACAGCTCTGGGGATTGCATTTTAAAGAATATTTCTTCCCTGAAACTGCAAATTCATGCCTTGCCATTCTTATTGCTGGAGTGGATAATTACTGTCCTCATGGTCTTGATGAATGCACTGGCAGTACTGCCAGACTAATAATGTACTTCACTGTACTTTATCAGACTTGGAAAGACTTGAATTATGAAGTGATCATCACAGCATTAGTGCTCTTAACTTACAACTTGAAGTTGGATGACATTGCACTTCAGGTTCTGATACCAGTACTTGAAACCCCAGAAGTTAAAGAACATTCTTCATTATTGATCCAACATGCTTTGCAATATTTTGCATTAGTGGTTTTATTGTACTTATATCTGCAAAGTAGTGACTGTGACAGGCTGTCCAACCACCTTACTCAAGGTGGTTATTTGCAAAATTTTGTTAAATCAAACTTGTGCATGAGATGGCAGAAATCTGGCAAGTGTCAGTGAGAGGACTGAGACATTTTCTGGTTTGTGTTTGCCTAGATGAGAGAAAAGTCTTCTGTTTTTCAGATAAGCTACATTAATTCTAATTTTTAGTTGGTGCTATTTCATAGGCTATTAACAGAAACTGTTAGAGGCAGTGTTTGGGCAGAAAAATGTAATTCAGTGTATGTCAATCAACCCAAATATCCTTGTAGACAACAGAGTAGAAAAGGCTTTTGAAAGTCTTCAATCAAAGAAAAAAAAATTGTGACTCTCTTTCACAATTTAGAGCAATTGTGCATTGCTCCAATTGTTTGAAGAAAACCTTAAAAGCTTTTCCACCATGTAAAACTGACCACAAAATAAAAAAGTTATGCTTTTCGTCATTCTACTATAAATAACTTTCTAGGGTTATATCCATTGTTTCCCTTCCTTCCTGCTTTTCACCCGGCTCCATTGCTGTCCAGCTGCAATGCTGTGACTGAAATGGACTTACGTTCCTGTGTGCTAGCGTTGCCCTCATTAGCACATCGGGATGTCTCTGCAGCACCTCTCACATCAAGTGCCTTGCTCTTCTATTTGGGAGTCTTCCACTGATGGCTGCTTGCGTTTTCAATGCAGGTCAGGGGGGGCTTTGGGGGGTTTTATCTTCTCTGTAAAGTTTTTTCTGCCACTGTTCCGTTCAGTGTCTCTGTTCCTTTCACTGCTTTGAGTATCTTCTGTATTTCTGTCTCGTGTACAGCTTGTTTTCATTCTTGTTCCCATTGTATTTGGGTCAGAAGATGAGTATTGTGTTTACATTTCTCTTTCCCTTCTTTCCTACAATACTGAAGTAATTAAGAAGTGAAATAGTGCAGCACTTCACATTGCACTGGTAAACTCTTATGGTTTTGATCGAGCTGGGTGAAATGGTGTGTCTGCTGTTGGGCATGCAGCATAAAATAAGTATCATGGTGGCTGAAAGTTTATGAAACCAGCTTTGTCTGTATTCCATTGGGTAGACACTTCCTATTCAAACTTTCGCAAATTCTCTTAAAAAGTGAAGACCCTCAACTTTTTTATGAAACACTTAAGCTGAAATTTGATACTTCTACTTAGATGTCTGACTGGATAAATATAAGCATAAGTATTCAGGATGCCCCTCACCACTTCTTTAACTGAGATAGAAGGGTGTAACTTGTAAGGCAAAACAAGGAATCCCACATCTGTATGCATCAGTTACAAAGGCAAAGCACTAAGTGTATCATGTTCTGTTAAACTTGGGTACTGCTTTATTCAGCAGACTTTGTCATGATTATCCAAGTGCTTTCAGTGATGACTTGTTTGGCAGATAAATTAACAATGGAGTACGTATGACAGATTGTTTTGGTTACCCTGTTTTCATGGCTTCTTAGCAGGCAATGTCACAGCTGCCTACAAACCAGTGGAGAGGAGAAGCATGTGGTCTCAGGGTCAAAGCCCATCGCCCTTTGCAGTATGGCATCAGGGCCCCTGGCACAAAGCTGGCACTGAGAGCTACTGCCCACCACTTCAGGATGGGCTTCCTGCCCTCCCGTTCCTTTTCTACCTAGAACTTCCCCCTGGTCATCTCTTTCTCATGATTCCAACTCGACTCTTACTCTCCCATTGTCTTAGGAGAGCAGTTGATGCTTTCAAAAGGCTTCAGTTCCTCGGAGACTATCTGAGTCAGTCTTGAAAACAGAGCTTTTGCTAAATCCTGTAAGATTTGGTTCTACAGTTTAAGCACTTGGCAAGTAAAGATTGGAGGGGATATGTTTTTATGTAAAAGTAGAATATGTTTTTCTTTTCATGTTTGTATATTTTTTTCAAAGCTTCTGCTTAAGATTTAAAAATCTTAATGGGCATGTTTGCAATTGAGGTGATGGTGGAAATCTGACAGACACTGTCTTTGAGCTGTTAACATAAATTTGCAGGGAATGTTTAATAATTGGTAAGTTACTTTACCTTTCCAGTTCTGCATAAGCAGAAGACAAGATTGTGTTTTGAATATGCAAATTTATTTTTGCAGTGCAGGTGCTGTGATTGTTGGTTGTGGTGTGTGGATATGGATATTTTATGCTGCTTTTATAGTTCATGATAGAGTTAGAAAACAAGAACAGTTCTTTTACAGATTAGGTCCAAAAGAACAAAGCCTTGATCATGTTATAACAATTGTATAATTCTTAAGTTTGCGAACCTGTGCTGATTAATAAAAGATTATGCTTCATTTTATTTGTCTTTATTATTTTAGGTCATATTGAAGTTGTGAAATTACTTGTGACCCATACAGCTGAAGTGACATGCAAAGACAAGAAATCATACACACCCTTACATGCTGCAGCATCTAGTGGGATGATCAGTGTAGTCAAGTATCTTCTGGATCTTGGTGTTGATGTAAGGAAAAATAAAACTAAGTGATACATGTGTTTTTATTGTTAGAAGTGTTCTTGTTAGTACTACAGCACACTGTTTATTTAGGGACAGGTTATGATATAGTGAAACGATGTGAATGAAGATATCTGGAAATACTGCTATTTCTGTTATAAAACCACATTGCCCCAGGTAACTTAAGAGCCTTGCAGATTTTTCATAATAATTTGAAAACAAATGAGTAAGCGGGCTTTTTGTTATTTTGGATACTTCTTGCTCTCAGTTCATTGGACTGGAAGTCAGGAAATAGGAATTCCAATCCTAGCTCTGCCACACAATCATTTTTGAAGCCCATTTAATTAAATGTTTTTGCTCCAGTTTGTAAAACATAGATGTTATTGACTTTCTTACACCTTATAAATTTTGGGAAATACTAAAAATTGTGAGAAACTTCAACACTACAGCAAGTAAGGCCATATTAGTATTGAAATGCAAAATAAATTAGAATGCTCTAAAGTACCTGCACACAGAAAGTGTCGTAACAGTAAGCTGTGAAACTGTGTAAGAAATCTACATTGTGAATCACATTTTAGTCTTGCAAGGCTGGAGATTGCAGCCCAAGTTCTTTATTGAGAAGTACATCAGGATTCAGTATAATGTTGTGTACCACAACAAATTCCATTTTTATACACACCCACACACACCCCCTCAAGAAAAAGTCTCTCTGACCCTCTGTTTTTAATAAAAGCTTGTACATGCTGTTTTATAGAGATCTGTGCTGTGCAATGCTTTGTATGTAATGTCCGTACAAATTGCCACTGTTGACATTTTTGGGGTGTGTGTGTTCTTTTAAATTGCACACAGGAAACTGGTGTGGAGACAATTGGAGGAGGTTGGCTGGCTCCTAAAGCAATCATGCTCTTCCCCGGGACACCCGTCTCTATTGGAGTGCTACACCCAGAACTTGCTTTTAATTTCTGGTTTTAGAGAGTTCCAAAACATAACTTCATGGCATGAGATTTTTCTGTGTTAGAATTAAATGCTGCATTAAATACATTAAAAAGTTTTCTGCCTGCTAACTAATCATGGTACTTTTTCTCTCTGATAGATGAATGAACCAAATGCCTATGGAAATACTCCTCTCCATGTAGCTTGTTATAATGGGCAAGATGTGGTAGTGAACGAACTCATAGACTGTGGTGCTAATGTAAATCAAGTGAATGAGAAGGGGTTTACACCATTGCACTTTGCTGCTGCATCAACACATGGAGCACTGTGTTTAGAGCTTTTGGTCTGCAATGGAGCAGATGTAAATATAAAGGTAGGTGTATCCAAAGCCACCCATTCATGCTTGAAGATGCAGAATGTCTTTATCAGAGGTCATTTCTTAAAAAATATTTGTTACAACATTTAGAGGTTTCCACTGAGAGATGGACTACTGACAGATGAAAAGTGCTTTTGTAAAAATGAGCCAATATGCTGCTTCAAGAAACTTAATCAGAATCTAAAAACCTCAGTGGGATGTATTAAATAGCCCAAAAGGATAAAGAGGAAGGATGACAGTACTGTCTGGTCAACCTTGATTACAGCTAAATGTCAGAATGCCATATAATTTGTTTTCCCTAGTCTAGCCATGTAAAGAAAAGCAAATAATTTTTAAAAAATGCAAAATAACATGTTTTTCTTATAAATCAGTAACATGAAGGAAATCAAAGATATTTTGAAGAAATGATTAATTGCTGAAGAACAGGCTAATTGCTGGAGCAGTCGAAGGGCTGATATTGTATGATCCTAGAATAATTAGTCAGGCAGACTTGGGAAGGGTGTATTAAAAATACAAATATAAGTAGATCAGGCCAATGGAAAGTCTTAACAGCTGGTGTTTTAATTAATCCAGCAAAACTTGGTAAGCAGAACATATACATTTTAAATCTCTACTTGGTCACAAGTCTTTGGTTGCAGAATATTCCTTAGAATCTGGTATTTTATATGTATTTAGATATTGTAGGCAGAATTTCTAATACACACAAGCGTAAAAGAAAACTATAACCTGTATCTTTTGTTGTGTTCTCCAGTTGGTAGTGTAAAGTCATGAGAAGTGAGACCTCCCGTTTTTTTATTCTTGTAAAGAAAATTCAGCTGTATTCAGAAATATTTAGTGGCAATATCTGGTGTGTTAACGGGTTTTAGGTGAGGGGAAGTGGGAAACGGGTATATGGAACGAGGACATGTGGGTGATAGTTCAGGCAATTAGACATTTTACATAAGGAACACTTGGACTCCTCATTCCATCTTAAAACAAAACAGAAGAAAGAAAAAAAATCAGTTTATTACATTTATGTTTGAATTGTGGCACAACTTGTTCAGGAGGTGAATGTTAGAATAGCTGACACTTCTGTTTAAAATCGTGATGCTTGTGTTTCACTTCATGTAAGCAGTAATTTTCAAAGCAATTCACCCTGATTTTCAACTAACTAGTTATAAAATACAATTTTATATTTATTGTTAGTACAAAACCATAACCAACTGAGAATTTGGGAGTAGTTTAAAAATACAGTCTTTGATGTGGAAAAATCTTAGATGTATGTTCCTGCTCAGTGTTACATATATTTAGATATGTGACTCATTTAATGAAAATGTACATAACTCAGTTGTGGAAAAATTCATGACCAAAGTGTCCTGCAGAAGTTAGGAGCTGTGTTACGGGGTTTATTTCTAACTTGCCCTAAAATATCCAGGTCACAGTCCGTTTATTTTTGTTGCCAGCTTTCTGCCCTGCCTGGTGTCCCAGACTGGATATGACTGAGGGTTCAGTGTTGCAGGGTTAGCTGACTTCTGTCCTATATTCTTGAAACATCATTTCTCAGAAACATGTGATCTGCCATGAAAATGATCCCACATTGTTAAATACACTATTGATTATATATGTATGTTATTTAGACAAATAAGGACAAAGGAGGCCTTACAGCACCTTCTGGGGCCTACAGGAAAACTGCAGAGGGACTTTGTTGAGGACATTCAGAGACAGGACAAGGGGAAATGTCTTCAAACTTCAAGAGGGCAGCATTAGATTAGATATTGCAGAGAAATCCTTTCCTGTGAGGGTGGTGAGGCACTGCCAGAGGTTGCCCAGAGAAGGTGTGAATGCCCCATTCCTGGAAGGCTGCATTGGATGGGGCTCTGAGCTATGTAGTCTGGTGGAAGATGTCCCTGTCCATGGCAGGGGCATTGTAACTAGATGATATTTAAGGTCTCTTCCAAGCCAAACCATTCTATGATTCTATGACAAATATTACCAAGCCAAGTGAATTTTCTGTATGCAGGGCTGCAGGGGTTCATAACTTTATGTATATTTCTGATGTAGAAGGAAGAAGTGGGGAGAGCTCCATTTCAGAAAGAGCATTAGTAACTTTATCTGTAGATTGGGGATAATTAAAATGTATTGATTTAGTATGTATCAAAACTGTTGAGTGAAAAATTAGGCAAGTAGGGCTGTGTAGAGATTTTAAGCAATTACAGCTTGAAAACAGCATTTATCCTATTTCCTTATCAAGGTATTTCCATTGTAATTCTGTCAACAGCATTTCTGTGTTTTTATACCAGTATGAAAGAATTTGGCCTGTAAATTTGCACCTGAAGGTGTGAACAGCCTTACTTTGTATATGAAAATTTATCACTTGCACTGTAGAAAAGTGCAAGAACTGAGACAAAAGAAAATAATTTTCAAGTTGACTTCTGCTTCCCTGGAAAGATCTATAAAGATAAACCTTGGATTTAATCAGAAGAGTAGTCCCTAAAAAAATAGAGTATGTTGTGTAGGTAAGAATAAATTGTGGAATTAAAATGAGATGGAATTAGAGCTTTCTTTCCAAGTATTTAGTGAAGCCAGTGTTCTGTTCTGTTTCCAAATACTGAGGCTTAAGTTCAAAGTAGTTCTTAAAATGGTTATGAGATCTGTTTTTCATCTTAATTATCTTGCTTGTGTAAGCTGATGCAATAGTTTTCTCCCATGTGCAACTGTTTCTGGGTTGTTAAAGGTAACAGAGGGGTAATCTAGGTGCAGATTAGACAGTACTTTAGTGCACTTTCTGCTGTGGGTGACAGTGAGGAGAGCAAAAGGGAAACACTCTTATTCTTGATGGCAGATGGAGGGTAAGTTCTTGTGTGTTTCTGTGAATCTGGCCTCATCTCGAGACTGGATTATGTGGCAGAAGATAATAGAGCAGTAGAAATACGTTATATGCTTTTTATCACCTCTGCAGGCAGAGGACATAATTTCCTTCTTGTTTTCATAGCCTTGTCAGGGTCCACTGTAGAACAGTGAATCTTGTTAGGTATTGCTCATTACTGCAGCACTCTCGCCTTGCTATTCAGGATTTCCACGCATGGAAGAACACATTGAAATGAGTATGTAATGGGACAGTATTAATTGTTTTGTGGGCCCTATTGCTGCTTGGAAGTTCAGTGACCTAAATAGAAATAGTTTTTTACTTCCATTGGTGGTACTGGAATAGAGGAATTGTTGCTAGGGGGAGATTTGACTGGAGGAATGCTGTGACATGATAGACCTGCATTTCCCTTGACCCTCAGTAAAGCTCAGTAGTCTTGGGTACAGTTAATATCTGAGTAATCACTTGATAAGACACATTATGCTCTGTAGTATTTCTGCCTAATAGTAACTACTGTTATTGGCAAGTTGTTCTGAGCAAAAAAAATTATCTAACGTATTTTGTGGATGTTTTCTATAGTGATAGAGGAGATTTGGGTGATGTCTTTCCCATTGCCACATTTAACTGAGGTTCACTGAAGACATCAAAAGTTAACATTAGCCCATAGCTGTTCTGTCATGTGCTGTGATCCTGGCTGACCTCATAAAACCACACAGCTGTAGCTACCTTGATGTTTAGATAGAAGACCTTAAAGGCATAAAGAAAGGGAAATTGAAGCAAAAGTGAAGATACCTCTCTGCTTATGCAGTCCAATCTCCTGGCATCTCAGGAAATATTGCTTTGCTCAGTAAATAGAGCTTCCTGTTTCATTGCTTGAAGAAATAGTTGGCTACTGATTCTGACTATATATCCTTCCCTAGTGGCAGTCTATTAGAAGCAAATTCTGAGTGCAATCCTATACCTAGCAGTTTGACTTCAACATGGGAATTATTATCTTCATTTAATTTTATACCAGTTCTATGTCTATATGTTGAAAGACAGTTGTGTGTTATGTTATTCCTAGGCTGGAAAAGAGCCTGAGAATGTTAGACATGAGAGAGGCACTGTGGATAATCAAATCCATTGTTTTAGAAATCTATGTTAAGTGCATTTTTAAGTAAATTTGAACATAGTAAATCTAAAAATCCGTTTTTGATTATACTGTGGGTTTTCATTTACAACTGGAAAATTATTTTGTAGCTTATTTTACTGAAGTTGTCTTGTGAGAGTTCTCACTTGACCACTTTACTCTTGAGTTTCTAATACTGTCACCTTAAGTTATTCTTGTGTCTTTGTAAGGTACTTCATTAATGTACTCATTGAGACTTGGATCTGCTTTTTCTCATCTCCATCTTCTTCCTCTTCATTAGCCTTCCTTTGAGATACAGATTTATCCCATCTGAGCCAGTGAGACTGCAGCCTACTTTATCTAAGCCCTGAAATTCTTCCGTTACTTCACTAAACTTATTTTATATGATAATTTGTCTTTAATTAATAGATTCTCCAGGTTAAAGAAGGAGAAACATGAGGGAAAGAGACACCAGATGTGTACCAGTTGTTTTAAAGGAGTAAAGTAATTGGGCACAGAGAATGTTAATGTTTGCATAAAGAGAGGAGAATTAAACCATGGGAGAAAGATGAAAGAAAATCGGAGCACAGAGATTGCTTGGGGAAGATGTCACTTATGATGTGTTCATTTGGCCTTTTCTTAAGGCCTTCAGTGACAGAATTTAAACCGATTGTCCAATATCTCAAGTGAATTTCTATGCCATTTCTGTGTTTGTTTGCATCTGCTGTGGATATGCAGATGTCTTTTGGTTTATTTATGGTCAAAGAAATCTGCTGGCTGAAAGATAGAGATAACTTGGGTTTCATTATCAAGTGTT
Source organism: Sakesphorus luctuosus (assembly GCA_013396695.1). Classification (NCBI taxonomy): domain Eukaryota; kingdom Metazoa; phylum Chordata; class Aves; order Passeriformes; family Thamnophilidae; genus Sakesphorus; species Sakesphorus luctuosus. The sequence continues at coordinate 795,477 of VWZD01009955.1, forward strand.
TTATTTCTTTCAATGTAGGTCTGAGAAGCCAGTGTTTCCCATAATAGCATTGTTGTAGGTGGTGTATGCTGCTCTGTGTGGTGACACAACTAAAAGCTCTGCATCCATCTTTCCCTAAAAGGGTCTCCAGCAAACTTTCAGTAACACATCCATAGAAGCTTTGCCATTTGGTTTCAATGGGAGAGTAAAGATGGGAAGACACTTTTGCAGATAACAGTAATTTGTGATATTTCAATGTGTATGTTCATATTCTTTGCTCCCCCTACCATCTCTGTATTTTTAATTCTGTGTTTTGTGAACACTTTGTTCTCTTCAAAGTCTACTTTTAAAATTTCAAGATGTGGTATGTGTGTGCATTCACAGTCCTTTTAGTTTCTTGTGATGTTTGCGATTTTTTTGGGTGCACTTAAGGAATCTTTTTCTGCAGTAAAGCTTTCCCATTACCTGTGATAAAGTACAAGGCGGAAATCATCCTAAAATAATAACAACAGAAAAAATGGGTTTGTAAGTACATTGAGATTGAGCTGTTAAAAATTGAAGTTTCCTTATGCATCACTGTTGGCCTACTTAAAGGACATCTTTGCTGCGTGAATGACTAATTGCACGTTTAAGATGTGCATTTCAAATGTATAGTACCAATTAGGGTTGAATAGTTCTACCCTGGGATTACTTGTGGTTTATGATAAATTGCTTATAAACATCCCCTTACAGAAAATTGCCAAGAAACACATGAGCTTTTTAATGTTTTGTTTTCTAATATAATGTGTGATTTACACTCTGGTAAATACAGCTACTTTCTTTCAAGAAACAAAGCATTGTTTTATTTTAGATTTATGCAGGGGAAGGGTTGGACATAGGCTTTTTGCTGAAGTTGTGTGCTGTCATCATCCTCTTGAGAGTTATCTTAAAGACATGAGTGAGTGGGCATCGCTGAGTTGTCACTCACAGCTGGAAGAGTGATTAAGAGCAGCTCTTGGGAGGAGCTTGCCATGTCCTGCTGACTTGTCATTGCCAGCATCCATTTGGCAGAAGTGCATAGAAACGATGGAAAGGATGGAACAGAGGGAAAAGAAGAATTAAAAGAATGCCCTTTTTGGCGTTTTTTGGTCAGTTCTGGTGGATTACTGTTACTGGCCATAAGTAAACACAGGGATTGGGTTTTTTTCTTTTCCAGAGTAAAGATGGGAAAACACCTCTGCACATGACGGCGATCCATGGTAGATTTTCAAGATCCCAAACCATCATTCAAAATGGTAAAAAGGGAGAGGGAGTAGTGGCTTTCCAGTATTACGAATATTTTTGTCCTCTTGCATTGGTAGCAATGTACTGAATTTTTTTCATATCCAATGTCCAATAATAGACCAGTTAATGGTGGAGTCAGGCATATCTGCTTATAAACTTGGATAAATTACACTGAAGAACCATTTCTTTTTCAGAATGCAGGAAAATGATGGAGCTTTTCTCTTCCATAACCCAGATTGTAGAAAGTTTGTTACATATAGTAACGTAATACAATACTTTTCTCTGTTTTGCTTATTGCAACTACCTAGTGCCTCTGAAAGCTTTATAGATTTTAAATCCAAAGTAGTTACTCATTGACAATTATTAGTGTTCCTTAAATTACCATCAGTGCTGTTTTGTAACAAAAATGTGTATGCCTATGTATGTTCTTACTTAGTAATTACTTTTTATTATAGGAGCTGAAATAGACTGTGAAGATAAGAATGGAAATACCCCTTTGCACATAGCAGCTAGATATGGCCATGAGCTATTAATCAACACTCTGATTACGAGTGGTGCTGACACTGCAAAGTAGGTAACTTTACTGACATGAATGCAAGCTGAGAGAATTTAGAAATGTATTTATTATATTAATAAGACCAGTATGATTTTTAATATCATCTTCACCTTGAAATAGGAAAGACTTTGCATATTATCCTGTACTGTACTTTTAAGTAGCTACTCAATACATTGCAATTTGTACCAAAAAAAAAAGAGAAATAGGTTTTCCTTTTCTGTATTTGAAATAAAAGCTCTGCAAGTTTTAATAGGCTGCTGCACTGACTTAGTACATCCTGATAGCTTGTAAGAAAGCATTTAATATGTGAAGTTAGCTCAGTATTCTAATTAGGTGGTTTGCTGAACCCACTGTGCATGTGCACTTTGGCACACAATAATGTTTGTTTTATTTTAATTGTAATGAAACTGTGATACCTGATTATGGTGTATCTTAGGCGGGGTATACATGGGATGTTTCCTCTCCATTTGGCAGCATTAAGTGGATTTTCAGACTGCTGCAGAAAGCTCCTCTCATCAGGTAGGATACTCTTTTAAAATATTACAGGTGCTTTGCCCTTCATTCTCTATTTCATAGGATAGCTTTTAATTAAATCTTAATTTGGTAATACATAAAACTCTTTGTAGTTTACTGGTCACCTGAGGCCAGTGCTTGTTTTTAATGGATAGTCCATAGTTAAAGTGAATGCAAACTTTTGCATAAGTAATTGAAAAAAAATCATCCAAATTGTAATAATGTGTTTGTAAGTTTTGAATGTTGTGTTTGTGCATTTTGAGTTGGCTGTAGAGGTGGGATGACTGGCTCAGACTATAAAGAAACTTAAAGGAAAACGATTGATGTTCAGACTTCATGGAGCATCCTCCGGTTTCTGTTCCATGATATCTTTAGCTTCATACAGATCTATTCCTATCTATTCCTGTAGTGGGCACCTAGTAACTGGGAAGAGTTTTATTTAAATGCCTGTTATTCTAAACATTGCAAATAGCAAGGACGTGTTTCAAATTCAGTAATTTTTAATGTTTGAGTGCTTTTTTGCAAACAGCTGTTAAGTTAGCTTAGCAAGCTTTTCTCTGAACAGTGGATGACAGCAGTTTTATGAAGGATGATGTTACATAATGATTTTACAAAATATTTGTTTTGTAGGTTTTGACATTGACACACCGGATGACTTTGGCAGGACTTGTCTTCATGCAGCTGCAGCTGGAGGGTATGCAACAAAGCACTGATGCTTTCATATTTAGTGTTCTTTTTTCAAATGATCATTCCTGCTCATTTTTTAGTATTTCTTCTCTGTGCTCCCCTTGGAATTTATGTAAACATGAAAATAATTTGAAGATGGATTCTGTCTGCAAACAATGAAAATAAATTAACTATTCAGCTCCGTAAGTAATTGCTGGAGTACAGTGTCCAGGTATCATCAGCCCTACCTTAGTTCTATGTTTGGGGATGAGCTGTCTCTCTTTTTTTTTAATTTCCACAGATGATGATAGAATTTTTAGAACTTACAGCATTCAAAAATGGCATGCCCACCTCAGGTTACTGTAGGACGTGAGGTGGAGAACAGCAACTTGGGGAAATTTGTTTTTACCAAATCCATGAGCAAAAGATCAGTCTAACAAAATTAAAAGCAATAATTAAATTCCAGAGTTTAGGTGGATGAAGTAGTCAGAACTACTTGCTCATCACTTAAGTTGTCATCCATATTGATTATTGTTATTGTATTGTAGGTTTTCTATAGCAACTACTCAAAATTGCCTGGAAGAATTGGGTAATAAATTTCATGATACACTTTGTGGGACACAAGAACTCCTCCATGATACCGATATTTTCATTTTTCTGTTTGAATGTTGTTTAAGTAATATTGTTAAGTAATCATTCTAAGTCAAAAGATACTTGATAGCTACATCATCGTTGCAAGTGATTAAGGTTAAAATGCTATATTTTCATATAAAAACACATAATTTGTGACACATTCCCTCATTCATCTCCAGTTTAGGAAAGTTACCAAGATAGTGTTTAAATAATAAACAGTATTGTACATCTATTATGAACATATTTTATTGATAATTGATTACACTAAAAAATAAAATATTTATGTTGCAACTTACATTTGGCCTTAAAAATATGCAGCAAAACCTTGTCTCTGTGCTGGAATCCTGGTAGCAAAAAGCATGTGACATGCAGGTGTTATTATTTCTTTACAATAATTGATTTTTTTATTGAATTAGGTTCATGTTTATGTGCTTTATGCATGCCATTTGATATCAATAGAATTTATGTATGTTGTCTTGAAATAATTTTTATTCTTTACTGATTCGGTCTAGCAATTATGTGTTATATGCAGAAATGTACTTAATATTATAGTTCAGTTCCATTAAAAATAACATGAGATGTACGTGTTAGTTGTAGAGGCCAGCAGTAAGAAATAAAATTTGCAATCATCAGTAATAGTGCATTAATTTAATAGGAATTTGGAGTGCCTCAATCTTCTGCTAAATACTGGTGCAGACTTCAACAAAAAGGACAGATTTGGAAGGTAAGACAGTCTAGATTTGTATTGCAGTAGATTGTTGCTGTGTGGACAAGTCTCTGTGTTCCAGGTAAAATGCTTTTTTAAGATGCAGTGAATGTCTCTAATAAACTTTGCTTCAGCATATGTTGTCAAAAGTCACAAATATAGTTTGTTTATTGTGTTTTGTTAAGTAGATGTTTGGTCTTGCTTTTAAAAACTAAGTTTCAAATTCAGCTGTAATTTTAGTGAGCCTTTTTTTGCTTGTAATGTGGATGCAATGTGTTTAAATTGCTGTCATCCCAGGACATTAGTAATGCTTTCCAAGTAATGTATTAGTCAAATCTATAAATTCGTTGCTATTTCTAAGCTTTTTTATTAAAATATCCATAATTTTATTACAACCGCTTCACCTTTTTCCTTTCATTATATCCATCCATTTCTGTTTCCCTGTTTAAGCTTTAAACTCTTTTGGAATGACATTAATCTCTATTTTTAGTACGGGATTATTTAAGTTTAGATGGAATGATCAGTACTTGTGTAAAATCTCACATCACATCATGGAAAATATGATTTTCCAGGATGTGAACAGCAGAAGTAGGAATTAAGAAAAGTGTTATGGATTCAAAGTTGTATATTTTGCTTTAAATTCTACTTCCATTATTTCCTGAGAAAGGAAAAAATATCTGTCAACTTTTGTCATTGAAAGTTGTTTTTCTTTCTTGGTTTGGTTTGGATTTTGATTTAACGTGCATGTTATATAGAGCAATCATTTTAGGAGATGGAAAATATTCAAGTAGTTTAAAGTGGAGAAAAATAGGAAAAAATCACTTTAAAAGAGAGGGAAGAGGTGGGACACTTTAAAGGGCCTGACTGTCTCCTCAAAATTGAGATATTTATAGCAGTAATCTCTTTCTAAAAATAAAAATGGAATTCTGAGTCATCTGAAATTTTAGCAGAACTGGTTTATTTAGAGACTTGGTAGTGTTTTTGAAGCGGGGATAAGTTTTCTCTGAGATTATACATCAGTACTAATATTTCATGGTTTTATTTTAAGACGACAAGGTATATTTTAAAACTGTTTCTTTCAGTGTCTCTGCTATGTTAGTATAGTTAAAAAATAAGTAATGCTTTCATCTCTTAGACAAAATTCTGATATCAGAAACATCTGCTTGTTAATTGTTGTATTTTAGTTTACTTCATTTATTTGCTGTGCAGTTTTTTTATTTGTCCATGTTTTTCCATGTGGCTTGAAATTACTTAACAGAAAATAATATTTCTAATGTAAACTTGATTTCCCTCTACAAGTTTACACAAGAAAATCCATATAAAGCTTCCTTTAATACAAAGTTTGTGCTTATTTTGGTTGGCAAATAGATCCGCTAGATATTGTTCTGCGTTATTAAATGGTCCCTAGAAAATGGCCCCATTTTTTAATATTGTAATGATCTGTTCTTCACCACAGATACTTGTTAAAAATGTAAGGAGGACTTAAGTTTCACTTTATTTTGCTTTTTCTGTCTCTATAATATTATTTTGCTGTTATTTACCATTGTACTTTTTATTTAAATGTGTACTAAAGAACTCCACTCCATTATGCTGCTGCCAATTGTAATTATCAGTGCCTGTTTGCCCTTGTGGGATCTGGAGCTAGTGTGAATGACCTTGATGAGAGGGGTTGTACACCTCTGCACTATGCAGCTGCATCAGACACAGATGGGAAGTAAGTGGCATACTTTGTACTAAAGCCTTTCTCATTAGGAACATTTGAGCTGTGAATGTTGTGTATGTTTGGCCTTCGGATTTGCTAAATGCATTTTCTGTATTTTTAAATATGAAACCTGACAGTGTCTTGTTCATTGTATGTAAAGTACTTTATGTAACAGATATTTCAGAGGAAAAAAATGAACAATACTAAAATATATTGTAATAATTTCTTTATGTCCTATCATGTAGATGCCTGAATTCAGGAATTCATTTGGAATTGAGTTTTTAGTCCTATCTTCTGTGTAGTGTTTGGATAAATATCCTTTGCGGGGGTTATTGAGAGAGTTCAGAGCAGTAGGTCATTTTGCTTTAAAAAAAATATGATTAAGGATGGTGTTTCATGGAAGGTTCTTAATATTGCCCAAAAAAATCTGTGTAATTAGTCTGAAACACACTGTGAAGCCAGACTGTGAATTACAGAAGGCCTGCAGCAGGATAGATATTAACTTGGCATTTCAGTATAAGTCATCCATTTGATGTTTGATTAAAATAGTCTTGCTTGGCATTAAAACTTTATCTCTTGACATTGTAAGTTTTTGTGATATAGTTACACTTTTACTAAAGAAATGCATCCAGAATTTTTTGTAATTCCACAAATCTCTTATATGTGTTTATTTTGTAACTAGCAGTTATACTTGACATGCCTGTTAATGACTTAAAAGCTTATATGTAGATGGCACAAAATTGCTGAGGTTACTTAAGCTGCAGACATTGCATATACTGAGGAGAGTTGAGGAGAGCAGCGCCTGGCTGCACACACACTCATGTGCCCGTCATGGTGTGCATTCCACGGGCACAGTGACACCTGTGCTGGGGAAGGGCTGCTTTGTGCCCTATCATCTTGTTTTAATACAGCACTGTGTGAAAGGTGAGGTGGCAGATAACTTACAGATTGTGTTCTGAAGGCTAAATAAAAAATTCTTTCATCAGCATTAAACTTATGTTTGAAGAACCTGCCTTTTTATATAAAGCCAAATTTCAAAATAAAATTGTCTGCTGCTTTTTAGAGATACTTTCATTTCCTGCTGGAGTTTGCTGAGATTATTTAACTTTAATTGCTCTCTTACAAGTTGAGCTAGGATTAATTTTAGCTTCACAGTTGCTCTGAAAACCTCCAAACTAAAATGGTTCTTTAGATGACACCGTTTTGCCATCTGTCTTACAAAAGGCACAAGTGAGAATGATGACAGCACTGCAGGGCTTTGTGAGGTAACTCAAAGGATTGTCTCTGGAACCTACACGGTATTGCCCTTCTGATTAACATTTGGGTCTCTGGAAGGCAGGCTGCAAAGCAGAATGGCCTGAGGAGAAGCTTTTTGTATTGATTCAGCAAGATGATTAGAAACAGCTGGAAAACTAGCACTGCTAAGCCTCATATTCAAAACAGGAATGAACTTAAAGCCTGGGAAAAAACATGTCATGAAACTATCTATAGAGACATTCCAAATATATTTATGGGTGTTTTACAGTCTTTCTTCAGACATCTTTAAAGACAGATTGTAGAGGCAAAGGTGTTTTTGTTGAAAATTATTTTCTGGTTTGGTCCTGCTTAAGAGTGTTTCGTTTTGTATCTTTAACAAATGCTTCTGATCTGGAACAAACAGCACTAAACCTCAAACAAGACTAGAAAGAAAAACATGGTTTCAGAATGTAGGGACAAAAAACCCATGCCATTTCTATGTTAGAATTTTCTAAAGGACAGTTCACTAATAAACATACAGGAAATAAAGTTACTTGGGCTTTCAGAAAGTTTGATTAATCTCTTTTTTAAGAGAATTGTTGAGGACAGTTAAGTATGCAAACGATGCAAAGTTAATCTTTTCCATGGATGCCAAGAAACATAAAAAATAATTATCTGGTCTGCACTGCAAACAATGGGTGTTTAAGGATTTTTAGTAGACTAAGTTTCCTGCATCCTGTTATGTTTTTTGTGAGCTCACAAGTACAAAAGATACACAAGTGTAGAAAGTTAGCTAGCCAAGGTGAGTGAGGTGTGTTAATGAGCCGTGAATATTCACACAGAATCACTGCTTAAAATTGGTCTCACTTAGAGACAAATTGATTGTCTTTGGGTTCTCAGAAATCTCATCCCATTTTAATTCAAATAAAAATATGCAAGCATGGTTGCAATTAATGAAATCCAGGCATTTGTTTACTGGGCAAATAAAAGCTGAGTTAAAAACATAGATAGGCTTTACAGGTGGCTTTTTATTAGATATGCTGAACTTGTAAAGTCATTTACATCTTCTGTTACATATGTTACTCTTTAAAACTAGGCATTTTTCACCTTTCTCACTACCTACCTAAGTCCTTTTCTCCTTTATGCTGGGCCCAAAATGATGAAAGTGAGACTGCACCTTGGCATTGTTTCTGCTTGTCTCAACTTTTTAATAAGGCAGAGTCGTTTGTAATTAGACACTTCCTTGTTCATAGGTTTTGCTGCAGCTTTTTCCCCTTTCATCTTGACTCACCTGGTTTGTTATTTTCAATCTTTGTTTGAAAAAACAAATGTCAGGCCTTACCTCAGCAAATAGCTGTTGTTGCACATGAGGTTATTGGCCCCTTGACCTGGTACAGCTCTTACTTGTACTGAAATGTTTCCATTTCATCATGGCTGGTACTGGATCTCGTCCATATGATGAACTGCACTGTTCCATCTGCTGACTCCAGGCTGTTCCTTGAACGAACTCAGAGTTCTGATGCTGCAGTGTCATGCTGTCTTCCCTCAGGAGATGGCTGGGTTTGCAGGATGTCTGCCTGTATTTCTCCAAGGTTTGAGGGTCTTGGGGTTCTGAATGATCAAGTTTGTACTCTTAATGGCATTAATCAGGAGGCATGTTAGGATTCCTGCCTCTTGAATCTAAACCTGCCATCTCCTCCTGCAAGTTTTTCACATGACGTCAAAGCACATCCATGTCATATAACTACAAATGTTGAAATTCCCTTGGACTTTCTACCAAACAATTTTCCATGAGATAAATGGGAACTAGAACCCTCATGTTGTCAGTATATCCATTTGTCACTACTGGTAGTGATAATCTGTGAAACCTTCAGGTAAACTGCTAAGGAAGAAATATTCCAAGCTGGATTTGACAGGGTAGTATGTTTTAGATTTTTAGCATATTATTTAACTGATAAAAGAAGTATTTGGTGATCCCAGAGAGAAGGGATTGTGACCTGTTGTACACTCCAGAAAACCTCATGGCTTCACCAAGTTCAAGGTCACAATAGTGACTTTGCAAAATGTTGCTAAAATTATAGACAACATTAAATTATAAATGATTAGAGTTATTGGTTGGAATCAGTTAGTGTGCATGCATGGAGTCTGTTAAAAACAGAAAACCAGGGAGAGAGCGTGAGTGGGCTTGAATCCCCTGTTTTCCATCCTCCTGGCTGATTGTCTGTGGCTGAAATTGTGCTGATCATGTGCTGCCTTATAACTCTGTGTAATGAAAGTAAGGAATAGTAGGATATAAGTATGCAAACAACTAAGTGTGTTTACCATATAAATAAATAAATAAACTAGTGTCTGATAGTGTCAGTGTATTTGTGTGTGACTCCTGGATATGACAGTGAAGAACTCAGCTACTGGTTCTCTTCCTTCTGTACTAAGTATGGAAGAATGTACCGATGCAGAAAAACATACAAAATGGTAATCACTGATATTAGCAAAAGTAACTGCAGTTGTGTTAGCTAGGAGAAAAGTAGCTGTGGAACTCGTTTCAGCCAAGTCAGATAATTCGGAAGATGCAGGAGGATTCCTGCAGAGTAGGGGCTTTTCAAATTTTGGAAGTTTTGTGATTTACCTTAGCTTTAGATGTAATGAGTTAGGTGTTTCCTTGTCCTAGCCAATAGTGTACAATTAAATCAGTGTCCCTGGGTGCTGTATTCTATTCTCCAGTTGAATTGGAACGATTTATCACTTAGTATTAAGTTGAAATTCAACACTTAAATACATGGTTGCATATGTCAATTTGAATAGGTGCCTGGAATACTTGCTAAGAAACGATGCCAACCCGGGGATCCGAGACAAGCAAGGATACAATGCAGTTCATTATTCAGCTGCTTATGGCCATCGCCTGTGTCTTGAATTGGTAAGAAAATGTCTCATAGATGAAAGCTTTAACAGTTGCTCTTACAGAGTGTGGTGGAGAGGCCAGGGGATTCCTCCACCTTGATTCTTCACCTGTAAGCTGGGTCACTGATTTTCAGCCTTTGTAATGACAAATAAATTTGGTATTCCTAAAATAGAATCAAGCTGAGGAGCTGAGATGCTGGGTACTGGCTTAAAAAGATAACACATTCTCAGAAGAATAGATGACATCCCCTGGTTGAGGATGTGGGACATTAGTTTTGTTTTGTTTCTTAACTTATACTGCTAATTTTTTGCTGATGGCTGAAATAAAATAACCACAGGTTATGCCATTGAAAACTGTTAAAAAATTTCACTAATGTCATTTGAAGGAGCAAATGAAGATGAAAGGAAAACCTGTAAAAAAGGGTGCCTTGTAAAAATAGTTGGCGTAGTTACAGTAACTACTGGCCACGTAAGAGAACATCAGATAATAAAGCCTTAGTTAGGTTTTACTGCTGCCTTGGCAAAAATATATCTATTATTTGATATGCTGAGTTAAATACCTTCAGTATTTTATTCCAATTGCAGTTTTATATTCAAATGTATTCAAACATGAATTCTGACTGTTTTTAATTGCAGATTGCAAGTGAAACGCCTCTGGATGTTGTAAGTATATTATTTCTCACTGTTAAAGTACTACTATACAGCAAAAGGGAACATGTAATTTTAAAAGTATTGCTTATTTTTTAGACTTATTCAACCATTTCTTCAATGCATAGATGTATTATTTAATTTAAACTACACTTTAGATTTAATTGCACTTCAGAATTTTAAATTAAGAAATTTTTTAACCCATGTATTTTTTTTACTTAAACAATTGTATGACAGTGTTACAAAAGCGTGATAATGAAAATGTGATTTGAATCTTATATAGTGTTCTTCAAACACTTTGAATGTTCTAATTCTACTAGTGTACTCAGTTAAATATGGTCTTGAAAAAGACTCAGAATTTAGAACATCTGAAAGTAACAAATAGAAATGTATATACATAGATGTTTAAATGCTATAACACTTGTGCCCTTTTGAGACCATTTTTCTCTCTGAGAAATGGTTTTCTGTTCTGAGAAATCCATCCTGCCTTCTGGCCTTTCTTATTGTTTTCTTGCTGACTTTTCACCTAATCTAAAAGATTCCTTTCATGGTTGTTGGGCTTTGTTAGGTTTTTTCCTACTGATGCTGCTGTCACTTGTCCTTGTCATCCCTTTGTATACATTTCTTCTATATTATTTCATATAGCTGCTTCAGAAAAAATAATGATTTTAGTTTAGCTTCTGATTTAATTATTGCATTGTTAAACAAAATTAACCAACTGGGCTTGGGGAATGAATATGGGGGAGAGGTTGCAGTCACTGCAAGTCAAGCTCTGTAAAAGGTTGAAGGAGATCAGGAGATATGTAATTCTATGTTACTCTGCCTATTTTTTTCCTTTATTTTTCGATCTGTGTATGCTGGAAACTGTAGCCATTATTGCTAAGTGCTTTTAAAGGTGAGGGGCTTTTGTACTCACTCTGACTTTCTCTCTCTAAGCTAATGGAAACATCAGGTACTGACATGCTGAATGATTCAGACAACAGAGCACCTATAAGTCCGCTGCATTTAGCAGTAAGTGTTTCGTTCTTCAGTCATCACAGCTCCTCTGGGGCACACAGTTGTTGCACAGGTTTATTCATTCAGGACTTCTTCAAAAGAAGTTAATGACAACAAACAAAATGCAAACATAGGTACTAATATTCCTGAAGGGTGATTTTTGCATTTCACTTGACACTTGCTTCATCGAACAGCTTTTATGTGGAAACTTCTAATTGAGATCTATGTTCTAATTTATACTAATGAAACTTTTATAAGACTTGTTTTTTCATCATCACATTGTTTTATCCTCATTGTTTTAGCATGAGCAATATTTTTCCTTAATACTTGAAGAAAGGTTTGCACAAAGAGTAGTGTAAGACAGTGAGGAAACTGCGTATGCAAATATACTCAAAATACAGAGTAACCAGCTCAGTATGTAGCTTTCATCTTTCCACTGAACTTCAAGCAATTGAAAAACCACACTGTACTTTCTGAAAATAGAGTAAGTCTCAGGCAGTACCAATACATATATATCTCCAAAGTAAAAAATAGTCCTTAGTGCTGGTAAATGAAACCTATTTGTACTGTCTTCTTTTTATTGGCTTTTTTTAATACTTTGTGTAAAAAGCTAACAGGAATTACTTAAGTTTGCTTATGTTCCTCACTTCAAATAATCTGAGAATGATGTAGCTTTGAGATAAAGCAATGAAACATGCAGTATTGAAAATACTTTAATTATACAAATTGAAGACATGATTTTCTGAAAGTAGTTACAGTTGCTGACTGAAAGAATAAAATAGAAAATGAGAGAGAGAGAGAATAGAAAAAAACCCCACTAACAGTCTTGCTGAAATTGGGAGATTTTTTAAATTAATTGTAACTATTGTAGCTATGTAGGTGCTGCATCAGTACCTCTTCTAGATGTTAAGACAAAAGTACTACCATTTCATTTATTTAGTCCTGATAAGAAAGGAAAAAACATGAAGGATGGGAAAGCTGAAGAATTTTTGTTTTCTTGTAGGCTTATCATGGCCATCATCAAGCTCTGGAAGTGCTGGTACAGTCACTGCTGGACCTTGATGTGAGGAATAACAATGGAAGGACTCCACTGGATCTTGCTGCCTTTAAGGGACATGTGGAATGTGTAGATGTGCTCATTAATCAGGGAGCATCCATCCTGGTGAAAGATTATGTTATAAAGAGGACCCCAATACATGCTGCAGGTATGTGCTAACCACTAACTTGTATAATTTGGGCTTTTGAAGTGGATTGTCTCTGTGTTTAGAAGTCTATTATTAATGTTCTAAGAAATGATGTTTAGGAATAGATGGTGACTTTTAAGGTGTAACAAAACAGTTGTGAGTACACACCACTATTAATCCAATAAATCGGTTCAGCTCAAAAGGTGCTGTTCCACCCTTCCCTCTGGAACAGTGCATTGTCCTAGCTGTGCTGGTGGGTGTCAGTGACATGTCCCTGTTTCTCTCCTTGCCTTTCATGCAGCCCAAACTTGGATAGGTGAATTGTGTTGCCTGTCTTGGCAGTAAAATACTTCTAGAAATGACCAGAGTCTTGGAGAGTTCTGACAGTTTGAGAAGAGACATGAGAATTTACTTAGATTTTTTTCCAAGGATTTAAATGACTCCTGAGCATTTTCAAAATAACAACAATCCTCTTCTTGCCAAATTTCTTAGAAAATATCTCTAAGCCTACCTTTTTCATAGTCTAGCATTCAAACTATATTCTTAATTGTTTCTCTCTTTGAAAATAGGCTTATTAAAGTTGACACTTATAATAATGCTGTTACAGAAATATTGTTCTTAAAAGAGCATGATGTACAAAATATCATCATTCTAAGCACTTAATTTGTTGTCCATGAGCACAAGCTGTATTCTTCTATTTGATTTAGCTTTCCTAACTTGTGTTAGCATTTCTGTCAGCTACAGAAGTGTGAATTGTTGCTGTTCTTATTTGGACTGAATACTGCAGCTGTAGGTCAGAAATAATTTCCCTTCCAAGAAGCAATCATGTATCTTTCATGAGCTGCATTTAAATGTGATTTCTCCTATTTTTTGTTTCTTCTCTTTTTTTCCACGTTTTTTAACTGGTTAGTTTATTATGTCTATGCATTACATTTCCTTCCCCTTTCTGTGTGATTTCAGTTATTATTTTATAACTGTGCTGGTGCTACACTTGCTAATAAAATCTGTATATGATTTGCTAAGTATGGGGTTATCTGTGCTTTAAAACAAGCAAAACTTATGCTAATTACTGTATTTAAATATTCCTTCTTGTGGATGTTGTATAAACATATATTCTAATTACAGTGAATGAGTGAAACTTCATTTATATGTAAAAACCAATTATCTGTTGGCAATTGACAGTTCGAATCAATTAGTTTTAGTACTGTACGGTTGAGAATACCTGATTTCTGAAATTATTTTCTAGTGTTCATATTTTAATTTAAGTTATAACAATGGTAAAGCAGCACAGTGAGTTTTCAAGCTAATGGATTTTAGTCTGAGCAGGTTACCACTCTGTTTGAGCCATATACTCAAAGGCAATTAATGTAAACCCCTTATTTTTATGTTTTCCAGCTACAAATGGTCATTCAGAATGTTTGCGGCTATTGATAGGAAATGCAGAACCACAGAATGCAGTGGACATTCAAGATGGAAATGGACAGTGAGTTTAAACGATAGATATTGTTCTTCACAAGTTACTGCATTTTTTAAAAGGAATATTAAATATTTTACTAGGGTGATTTTTAACTTATTATTGTAGAGATTATATCTCAACTTGGACAAATACAACTTTGTATACTGCAGTAAACAAAGTTGATGGTAAAAAATGGGCAGCTGAGAGGAAACTAAAATGTGTCTTATTGCCAGATGCTGAGAAAATGGATTCTAGTAACTTAGTCAGGACTCCTAAATTAGGGGATATTAATTTATTTTCTTGAATCTAAAAAGCAAATGAGTGGCATTCTCAGAGTGAAGGTAGTGCCAGAGAAGTTCATTGATGATGTAAATTTTAACAGTGCTGACCAGAGGGATAGTAGTTGTTACACTTCAGCTCAGTGCTAGTCTGTTACACTTCAGGTAGTTCACACTGTATTTTGCTCTCTCCTCAGGACTCCTCTGATGTTGTCAGTTCTCAATGGGCACACTGACTGCGTTTATTCACTCCTCAACAAAGGAGCAAATGTAGATGCCAAAGATAAGTGGGGAAGGACAGCATTACATAGAGGGGTAAGAGAGTATTCCTTTTCTTTCCAGTTTTATACATACTAATTTCGGGTATAGGCTTAATATGTAGTGTTAATGACTTTCTCATTGCTCTCATCTTGCCATTCTTAGTTTTGATTGTCTTTTTAGTTGCCTTCAAAATGTTAGCTTTTGCCTGTTTGCTGCAAACCCTCAGAATTCTTTTGTACATCTAGAATCTCTGAATCTTGCTGTAAAGTATTGACTGGAGAGGTCCTAGAGTACAGCTTTTTTTTGGAGGCAGGAAGGTAGTGTTCATGGGAGGGAAGAGAAAAACGTGATGCATGCCATATGCCAAATACTTTGTTTCTAGTTTCTGCCAGATAACACCGTTGAATGAGTCCTAGAGATTAGCAGTTCATTCCATGTTATTTGAAGAAAATATTCTGTCATCACTATTACAATACATTGCTACTTTTCCAAAAGAATAGCTGTTTTCAGGTTTAAGAATAATAACTTATTTTGCTTATTTTGTTATTACTTAAAAATGCAAGACTTTGCCTGAGATTTGCTTGCTTTAATTATACACCTTAGCTTTTACATACATGAATATTTTTGAACTTGCTCTTTCCTGTCTCCCTCTCACAGGCAGTTACTGGGCATGAAGAATGTGTGGAAGCATTGCTTCAACATGGTGCTAAGTCCTTACTACGAGACTGTAGGGGACGAACCCCTATCCACTTGTCAGCTGCATGTGGCCATATAGGTGTTCTGGGAGCCCTCCTGCAGTCAGCGACATCTGTGGATGCAGTGCCTGCAATTGCAGACAATCACGGCTACACATCCCTGCACTGGGCCTGCTATAATGGTAAAACACAGCCAAGTTAAAACACAGCTCAAAATCTATTTGTTTATATCGAGGTAGAAGTTACTACTATGTAGAAAAGCAACATATAAACTCTGTCCTCCTTCGGTTTGTACTAGTCAGTGAGGGAATATAACAGATGTGGTATCTTGAAGAGGAATGTATTAACAACTAATACATAATGAGTTGTTTATTTTTGTCCTACATTTTTGTTATATATTATTATCTTCTTAGTTTTATGCCTCAAGGAGTCTTTCAAGAAATTCAGCATAGGACCTTTGAATAGAAATGGGCCACACATCCCAAAAAAAAACTTTCCCAGAGAGTCTTGGGAGGAGTGGTTTCAGATAAAATCTGTTTTTAAATTTGCTTCATATCAACTGTGATAGGCATATGAAGCTAAAGTATATAAAAGTGATTCAACAAGTATTAATTTTTTTCTTCACTGATATACTTTTCATGGATTTGAGAGTGAGGGAGGCTTTAAAGGGTAGGAAATTCATTCAACCCCTTTGCTAAAGGTTTTGTTCTGTGTGTTCATTTCTGATGTAGTAGAGGATGTAATTTATTTCACCTCTGAGTGACATGATGGAGAAAAATCAAGAAGTAAGGGTTTATACTGGTTATTATTAAGTGAATAACTATGGATAATTTGAAATAAAATATCACGTTCATAAAATTAAACTCTTGCAGCTTGGTCCATTTTCACAGTGACTATAGTCTCTGAATAAAACAAAACTAAGAAATACTTGATTTCTAGGATGAAAATTTAACAGAACTTAGGAAAATTCGAATATTTAGACTTCAGTGAATGTTGAACTAAGGGACTCTTCATATATGCTTTGAAGATCAAACAAATAGTTACTGTTGTCCGTTCCCTGTCCAGCAGCAGGGTCTAGTATTTTTAAAATATCAGTATGATGGGTTGAACATGTTCCTTTTCAGACTTTGTTACGACTATTGACTTGGTCTTTCTTTGGGTTTAGCAAGTCAGTGGAACAAAAGTAAACCTCGATGTGTGGAGATGTTTTTGTGTAGACAAAGTGGTGAATGTAGAGAACAGTTTGAGATTCAAAGGTGTAAAGAATTAAACTAAGTATTCTGTATGTTCTTCAGACAGCATGAGATTCTTCTAAATTTCATAAAGTTTACAGTGTTAAATGTCAGTTTGATTTTCAGGATTCCAAAAATATCTTGGTTCCTAATTGTAGCTGTGTTGAATATGACCAGTCTGTCTTTGAAACTAAATGCTGCTTAATCTAATTTAGATACATATTTTTAGTTGTAATCCATCATTAGACCTTTTCCCTTTTTTGTAATACCTGGCTTTTATATTTGCTTTAGGTCATGACAGTTGTGTAGAGCTGCTACTGGAACAGGAAATTTTTCAGAAAATGGAAGGAAATTCTTTCAGTCCCTTGCATTGTGCTGTGTAAGGAAGTGCAAAATTATTCTTCATAAATTTCATTGCTGTATTTAACAAAAGATTTATCATTCTGTAAATAACAGCCTTTTCAATTCATTATAGGATAAATGACAATGAAGGTGCTGCAGAAATGTTAATTGATACACTAGGTGCTGGTATTGTAAATTCAACAGATTCAAAAGGAAGGTAAGAGTGTAAATGCACAAAAGAATATTAGTAATGACAAACAGTGGCAGTGCTAAATTCTTCAGTCTTTTGAGGTTTTTGTATTTGCTACTTATGTTAATTCTTCATTCCCCTGATTTTGTTCTCTTGAAGTTTGGGGGGTTTTTTTATGCTGTGTTAAAGAAAAATTCTGGATTTTTAAAGAATTCTGTTCTGATTCAATAAACTTGAATTGGCTTTTTACTATACAGCCAAGTTAGAGCATATTTTAAATAATATCCTTTTTTAATATCATTTTATGCATATTTTAATTTTTCTGACTCAAATTGTATCTCTATTATAAACTACATGGGGGGATTTATTTGAAATTAGAAGGTGATTTTCTAAAGGCAGCAGTCACAACTCCAGCAATGCTGATTGCAAAGGGTCTGTGGGAGGGACTGTCCAGCCTTTTGTGTTTGTAGGATCTCAGTCAGGATGCCCCTTGGAATGAAGCAGAAAGCCTGGCTGAACATGGCCATGTTGTCTTTTGGTCTGTTGTAGAACTCCTCTGCACGCAGCAGCTTTTACAGATCACGTTGAGTGTCTACAGCTTCTGCTTGGTCACAGTGCTCAAGTAAATGCTGTAGATTCTTCTGGGAAAACACCTTTAATGATGGCTGCAGAAAATGGACAGACGAATACAGTTGGTAAAGAGAAAACTTCTATTTCTGCTCTTAGCTTTGTTAGTCCTACTGTGGGTGAAGTGGCCTTGTAGTTAATGTTCTTGTGAAAATATTTGGTTGAAATTGTGTTTTCATTTTGCACAAATGTAAGCCATTTAGACTTTAAGGAATATGCTTTTAGTTAATACAGGTCTTTATTTCCCCAGAGGTGCTGGTTAGCAGTGCTAAGGCTGATCTGACTTTGCAAGACAGTTCTAAGAACACAGCACTCCATTTGGCTTGCAGCAAGGTGTGTGTGATCCAACTTACTAGTGCTCAGCTTTTTGTTGTCTGTCACTGTTTAAGAATACTGTTACTTTAAAAAAGCATTCAAAGCAATTTGTGAAGAGTATTTGTGACATGACAGATGTTTGTTCTGTGTTAAGGGTCATGAAACTAGTGCCTTGTTAATCCTGGAGAAGATTACAGATAGAAACCTCATCAACGCCACCAACGCAGCCTTGCAAACGTACGTATCAGCAGTCAGAGTGTTTTAAAGATGAGCTCTTAGTGTGTATTCTTCTCATAAAGAGGAATATTTTTCAGAATTTTTCCCCCAACTGATTGAATTTTAATTGTTTAACAGGTACCAAGAGTTGAACCAACTCTTGGAATTGAAATCAGTGTTTTGCATATACTTAAAGTTCTAGTTTTAGATGGGTGAAAGGGATGATAAATAAAACATTATTGTGATACCTGTGTGGAATTACTGCAACCCACCGAGACTACCTTTAAACCAGTATTTTTCTATTTTAAAAATTGCCCATTTTTTCAATTACAATTCAATTCAGTTAACAACTCAAACTAAGACTTGGTCTTCAAAGAACCCCAACTACCCGAACTATGCTTTTATTCTTCAGCATGCTTTCTGTTTCATGTTTTGAGGATGAAACACTATTGTTAAATATCATGGAGAATACAGTATTCTTGAACCTTTCTAAAGATCTTCTCTCTGGCAGAAGAATTAAGCCGATTTGGTTAGCCCAAATCATAAGGAAAACTTAGAAATGTATCGTGTGTCATACTAATCAGGATGGGCTATTAAAATAACTCTTCTGCATTTTTTCTTTTAGAGAATATATTTGTGTTACAGACAGTACTTGACACCTGATATGTAGCTGAGTTATGCACATGAATTGTTAGACTGCTTTAATAATGCTATCACAGACCCTTTAGAAAAAAAACACACTGGAACTTGGAAGCAACTCACATATGATTCTGGTAGTCTTGCCTTACTCAAACTCCTACAGTTCTTCAGCTGTTCTCTGCGATCTGCTTGAGATCTGCTTGAACTAAGGAGTTAAAATAGTAAGACTCCTTCCTTTGCTTTTGTTGCTCACCATGGTGCACCTCACACAGCATGAAATACCCAGAAAGCAGGAAAGGGATTGATTGCCTCTTTCTGGCTTGAAGTGAGGATGTTTTGAAAGAGGGAAAAGGAAAAATGAGATGGGAACAGATGTGGGAAAGTATGCTACCACAGGCTCATGTAATTCCACCCATGTGCCTTGGCTCATAACAGTCTGGTCAAGAGATGTCATGAATTAAAATAGGTGCACCATTGCACCTCTGTGAAATATAAATTTATGTAAATTATGTTTATATAAACTGCAAGGTTTTAATAGTTGTTTGAAATACCACTGCTTTAGCAAATGTTTAATAACTAAATTGACTTTCTGAACAACTTAAACAAAGTCCTTTGTGGCAAGATAAGCATAAAAATTTTTCGTCTCTATATTAAAATTGTTTTAATTACAGTACATTTTTTCAGTATATCTGTGGTGTGCAGTAGGTCTTCAGTTTTTAATATTTCAATGTTAGCACCATAGATACAGCTGCTCCTATTTGTATCTTTTGTATTTCTAGTCTCTAGGTAAGGTACTCGTTTCTAACTCAAAATACAGTTCACATTAATTCTAACAACTTTAGAAATCTTAGAATGAATGAAGAGTAATTTAAAGCAGAAGGGAAGTAAGCTGATTATTCTGTTTCCTTCTGAGTGGTGGTAGAGTTTTATTTAAGCCAGTGGGAACCAATTTTGAAAAATTTGCATTTGAAAAAGATAGAATAATTGAGATAAAGTTACACTTTCCTTCATAGATTAAATCAATACAAAATTGATTTATGGTTAATAGTTTGAGGTTTTGAAAAGTAATCTGCTTTTCTTGCTTCTTTCATTATACTGTGAAATATTTTTTATCTATAATCACAGTGGAATCGAAAAGGCAGATTGGTGAAATGCTTCTGCATCTCTTGTAAGCTTTTACATGCAATAAAATACAACTGCCATTCCCTACTGATTGATGTCAGTGATACGAAATAACTCTCAGATGTGATAATATCTGTTAACAACAGTTGACTACAGGATTTATCAACAGTAGGGTGCAAGGTATTTCTGACATTTTAACATGATAAAGTCCATAAGCAGACAGGCCTTGCTGGCAGCTGCTTCCTCACGGTGTGCTGCCGTAAAAAGAAGAAAGTTCACAACTGGTATTGTCGTGTTTCTTTGCAATAAGAAAAGAGATTTGCTGGTTTTCCCATCTTAATTATTTTATCCACAATACTTATATAATGTGGGAATAACATAGGAATGTAGGTACTGCATCTAACTAGATGCAAGCTGTCTATCTTACTTAATAACTTGTTCTAAGGTTTATATATGAGTTTGCTTGTCTTCACAGACCTCTGCATGTTGCTGCTCGAAATGGACTAACGGTTGTAGTTCAAGAGCTTTTAGGGAAGGGAGCAAGTGTACTTGCTGTAGATGAAAATGGTAAGAAAAATTTCACTTTGTTTCCCCATAAGGAACTGTGGTTTCTAAACTCAACTTCCTGAAAAGCAGTAACTCTGTGGAAACTTCACATGAGTCTTGCAGTAGGTCCTCCAAAGAAGAAAATGCATTGGTGATGGATCATTTTGGCAAAGCAGCAGAAGAATAAGGAGAGTGAATATTTTCCAGACCTATGCAGGTTGTGGCCTAGAAGTGTTTGGTTTGTGTTTGTAGTTTTGTGATGCACTATAAATACAGTTTTATGATGGACCTATAAATTCACTAGCTTTGGCATACTGAAAATGGTTAGAAAACCATAATGCTCTCAGTCAAATATAACTCTCAGCTGTTAAGAAGCTGGATTGAATTGCTATTCATTTTGTCACAGCAGGTATATCAATGTTAGCTTTTAAAAGCAAGTATGATTTACAACTTTGAGTTATTGGTCTCAAGCTTCTGGCTCTTCAGAGTTTTTGGCATATACAAGTAAGAAGAACAAAACAATTTTATCACAAGAATAAATGGTACACTTTGTAAGAACAAAGGAAAATTAGATCTACTGACTGTTTTGCGTATTTTCATGTAAGACATCCGTCCTCAGAAGCTGTGCTTTTAGAAGTGTAGGAACTCCATCTCCTATGTAGACCCAAATGTGTCTTAAATGAAAGCCATAGCTGGGATTGGGAAGTGGATTGCTTCTTGTTGGGTTTTTTGTTTGTTTCCTCTGGGTTTTTTTTCCAGAAGGGATATGCCTAATTAATAGTTCTAATTATATTTCCTCTTTGTAAAGTTTTTCCTCTCTTAATTTTCGCTCAAATTACACTGCATAAAGTGACATAGATGACTTCAAGATCATTCCTTGCCTAAATTAGGGGGTAACTGCTAAACAAAACTCCCTAAAATTAAAAGATTGAAAAATACTATCTTTTTGATTTTTGTTTCTCATCACATGTGTGCTGACTGTGGGCTTCTGATGTGCAGCCAGCCAGTCCTTTGACATTACGGAGGAAAAACATTGTGTCAAAGTTCTCTGGCAACCTGGGGATCTAAAAATCTTTTTTATTCTGCTCATACTTTAAATTATAAAGTAACTCTGAGCGTTATCTAATCTTTTTCCTCACCGTGGTTCTTTTCTTTCTTTTAGCAATTGCTTTCTTTAGGAGAGCAGTCTTGAGAATATTCACAAAGATTTTTCTTTCTAACTGACGAAATAGGCACTGGAGTATTTTGGATCACAGCATTGACATTCTCTAACTTTAGCATAGTCCAGATAAGTTCAGTGATCTGACACCCAAGTTTGGCATTTCAGATAGAATTAGATGAAATGGGAGTTTAGTTTTAGTTTTAGAATGTTTTAGTGTTTTACATGGAAGTGTGCCTTGATATGTGGAACATGTAGACGTGGGACCTTGGCTATCACAGAGTGATGATCCACTTCTTGCCTTTGAGGTTGTCCCTTTCTGTAAAAGCTGCATTGACTTTTTGTGAGCAGTCTCTGTTTGTATCTACAGCGGTATAAATTGAGTCCTCTGCTGCTGTATCTGAGCTACACATCATTATTGAAAAATGTGAGCTTTGGAAAATCCAACGTGACTCCAATTACCTGCATTTCAGTTTATAAATAATTTATATTTAGGACTCTAGATCTGAAGCTCCGTGGCTTTTGTTATAGAGCATCTCAATGCAATGAGGTTGCTTTGGTTTAAGAACTAATGTCAGTTGAAAAATTGAATCCTCTTGGTTTGTAAAAGATTAAATGCAACTGAAAAAGCAAATTAACTATCTAGTGTACTTCCCAAAAACAGTCATGTTGAAGATTCATTCTCAGTTCTGTATCAGTTCTTACTCAAATCTTTCAGTTCTTTTCCCATGTTTTCACACCAGTTATAATGAAACTGCCATCACCTGCATCTGCAAAATACTGTTGAATTTCTGTAAGCTTACCTGTCCTAAAAGAAATTACTAGCTTTTTCTTCCATTTGGTAGCATATGAGGTTTTATTTTTGGTCATTCAACCAACTTCTCAAAATTTTTTATTTTGTAGTGGGTTTCTCCCTGACTGTTTCACTTTCTAGGCTAGCTAAAGTTCCTGGTATAGTCTATTTGTCACATGCAGCACAGCAGTGAGAGGAGGCATGCTCTGAAGACTCCATAGTATGGAGTTTTCTCTTTCTAGGTTCATCACTACAGTGATCATTGGCCTTTCGAGCCTTCTGAAAAAAGGGAGAGAGTGGTTGTGGTTTATTTGTTTGGAGTGTTGGGGTTTTTTTTATTGGGTTTTTTGGGGGGTGGGGGGTGCCTTTTTTGGTCTAGTTCTTTTCCAAACATTGTATTCTGGTTTATACTGGCTTTCCAGTTTTCTTGAAGGAAATTTTTCTGTAAGTGCTTACAAGAAGATGACTGATGCCTCAGAGTCTCATCTCTTTCTCAGTGTATCACTTCATTCAGTTTATCTTGAGAACTCTCATTGCACTGACTGCATTAATAACCATCTGATTTTCCTGTAGGCACGTTCATGGAAACTTTCAAGCCCCAGGGGAGGGAGCAGCTGCTTGTTTGGGCAGGGGGAGCCCTAGTCTTAGGTCAGTGTCCATCACACAGGCTGTTTTCTGTTGTGCAAGGAGGCTGCCTCAGCTCACTCTGCTTCTATTGCCCCATCTACAAATGAAGATAGTAATTTTGCTATTGTTGTGTGAAGGCTTATGCAGGTACAAGTACAGAATATGGGGATCATTATACCAGAAGCGAGTAACAGTATTTCAGTGGAGTCGGTATGTTTACCAACATATTCTTGAAAGAACATTTAAAGTTGTTATAGCTATTGTTGCCCTGACATATGAATGATCATTTTACAGTTAAGTGACATGAAAATTCAATTTGTTCATATAAATTTAAAATAATACAGGCCAAAATAAAGTGGTGGAGGACACAGATGTCAGTCTTTCGTGATGCAAGCTATGTCTAAGGCAAGATTAAAACTGTGATATTTCATTTCTGCTTATGAAAGCCAGGAGCTTAAGACCTACAATTGAATATTAATAGAAACATGGCTTTTAGAGAACAAAGAACTTTTTACAGAAGCAAATATTCTTTTTAATCTTTACATTGACCTTTTTTTATGATGAACTGGGATTCTCTGTTCCAGAAGGAACGTAAGTATGAGTATTCAAGATCTTGGCAGTCTTTAAAAGGGGGGNAAAGGTAGCAGATGACTGCTTATTTTTCTTCTTTAAACTGTTATCAAATTACATTAGTGAAAGAAATTATGTTGTTTATGTCCAACTTGAATAAACTTATTTTGTGTATCATCTTACCTTCATACAACCTCCAGCAATTGTAGATATTAAATGGTGTGCATCTGAGTATCAGTTCTGAGCCTTCTGTTCTGCCTGAAATGCAGTCATCATCCAAGTGTGGCGAGCTCTGGCCCTTGCTTCTGAATCCTCTCAAAATGTATCTCTTCTGCAGACTGTCACTGTTAACTCTGAGCTGTTTAAGTGCTGTGGTACCTTACTAACAATGAAAACATCTGCTGCGCTGCACTTCTGTACGGCCCTATCGCATGGTCAGCTGGTGCGTTTTGTGCTTGAATTATCTGTGTTTCCTTGGATTGTATGCTCCTTTGGGCAGGGACTGTTGTCTTGCTCTGTTCCAAGCATCAAGCACAAGGTCTGTCCTGAGCAAAGAATAATTCAACTGCAAGACTGTCCCCTGCTTGCTGTTTTCTTAATTTCTAGCAACAGTTATTTTCCATAATGTGCCTACTTGTTTAAAACTTATGTGCAATTTTACAATACAATAACTGCTACTGAGCTCTATCCTAAAACTTGACCTGAATCTACTTCCACAATAATGATACTTCCTTAGTAGTTGAAACACTTGCTAGTAGAATGGGCATTGCCTTGTTTTCCATGCCTTCCAAAGGTCTGGATAGAAGTTCATCGTGCGCTTTGCTTGAAAGCTATCTATTATTTAAAATTACTTGTGTGCTTTTTACTTGGATGTTGTACACCTTTAAGTTGTGGACTAGGGGTAGTGCACAGGACTTCACATTTCAGCCATACCCAAACCTGAGTCTTCCTGTTGAGCTCATTGTGGGCATGTCTGTCTCGCTCAGTGAGAGATGCCACAGAGGAGCTCCAGGATGATCCGGGCACACGGGGCTGGGTGGAGCCAGGCAGAGGGAACTTGTCCTGCTCTTGTCAGCAGAATTAGCTGTGATCTGTGGTTGTACATACGTGACTGCCCAGCTTCCAGAGCTGCCAGTGTCACCCCAAGTGTGGTGCCTTGATGCTGTAGTTACACCTGAGACCTGTGCCAGAACTTGCCCTTGGGTGTTGTGCTGAATGGTTATGCCTGAGAGGAGCAGTGCACAGATATCCACTGAGGAGGGTTGGAAGCGTTTTTCTTGACATTGAATGAGTGGAGGCAGGTACACAGGGAAGGGGGATGCTGCAGAAGGAGCAATGTTAGAGGATTATTAGAGATATGGTTACCCAGGAAAGATGTCACAGCTATGTGACCTGTCTGCAAGTGATTCCATGGCCCCAGACCTCTTGCATTTGGGGGTTGTCACAGTAGCAGTTTGTCTGGACCAGTTGGGCAATCAAGAGATGTCTCTGCAAGTCCTAGTCTGCTAACCCAGCAGGCATTTCCTCAAACTTCTGTGGGTTTCTTAATTGATATCCCATGAATTATAGTTAGGCATTGGCTTTATATTACTGTATATTGTAATAAAGTGTAGGTAAATTGAAATTGTATACTCTGCCTTTTCAATTACCTGGCCCTGCTGCTTTAGCCAGCTTCTTACTGAAATAGGACAGCTTTATTAAAGTAACTATGACAAACATTATGGGGAAAACTTCTGGATGAAGAAACATTTAACATATTGAGCCGCAGTTTCTGCAGTGGCTCTTTAGTGAATGCCTTCACCCACCACTGTGGGCTGCCATTAGTTGTCTCTCCTGAGCCAGGTGACTTCCTCACCATTTTCAGATCCAGGCTTTTCTCACTGGCCTAAAGTGTCTGACTGTGCTTCATAAAAGAATTACATCTTTGTTGCAAAGCCCATTAACTTCAAGGTTGTTTTTGTAACCAGAAGTTTAAAAATTCTAGTTGATAATGCGTTTAATTTTTTTATTTTTTAAACAGTGTGGAACTAAGCAATGTAAAATGTTTTTTGCAGCTGAAAGATGATATAATCTCAGAGAAATTTTTGAATTGTCTTAATTTTAAGTTGAGGGTTTGTTTTTTCTTGACTTCTAGGTTACACACCAGCTTTGGCCTGTGCACCCAATAAGGATGTGGCTGATTGCCTGGCTCTCATTCTGGCCACCATGATGCCTGTTTCATCAAGCAGCACATTACCTTCCCTTACCTTCAATGCCATTAATCATTACACCAACACCTCAAAAACTGTCACCTTTGATTCCTTGCCAATCATGAGGAGTGACCACAGCTCTTATTGTACTTTCAACAACATTGGCCGGGAAGGTGGCTATCCATACACGGAAGAAGACGAGCTCAATGACTCAGATTCTGAGACCTATTAGAAGCTGCATTTTGTAGGTCTGAGAAGTGAACCCTCATGCTGGGAAGGTCAGGCTTGTGCTATCAGAAAGCTGTTGCTGTTTTAATACAGAAAGAGGACAGACCTTTGAGAAGATGTGGTTTTTTATTGTGGTTACATTAAAAAAAAATCTGTGAGACTCTAGGAAGATTCTTAAGAGCATATTTTGCAGAAGAA
Organism: Sakesphorus luctuosus; assembly: GCA_013396695.1. Classification (NCBI taxonomy): domain Eukaryota; kingdom Metazoa; phylum Chordata; class Aves; order Passeriformes; family Thamnophilidae; genus Sakesphorus; species Sakesphorus luctuosus. The sequence goes on from VWZD01009955.1 coordinate 822,140, forward strand.
GTATAAATCCTTGAAAAAGTACTTGGAATCCATGGGAAAATAATAAAGAATGTCAAAACTGTTTTATTTATCTGTATTAATACCATTCTGTTTCTGGTGCCAGGAATAATTCCTGCAGACTGGGCACCCGACTTGATGTAAAGGAACAACACTATTGTTCAACACAAAGGATGCTAGATTTAAATATTCTCAATAAAACTAAAACCATTTTGAAGGCAATAAATGAGTTTGGTACAGTAGGCATTGTTTGTGCTGCAAATTGCCAAAGGACCAAATAACTTAAAGATTTTTTTTAATTAAATACTTTTTTGTGAAAACTGGAATACGTTATTTGAGAAGTTATTTCAACCAAACCTTAATTGCTTCTGGAAAAGAAGCTTAGATTTGGGTTTAAATGTTGAATTTTATTTTTTTTAATCATCTGAAAGCCTTCCGACACTATTAAATGTACCATGAAAGAAAGCAGATGTACTTTTAAGTTTTATTTTCTTTTTCTTTTAGGTGAAATGAAAATGCTCTTGTTATACTTTTATAATACTAAAGTTAAACCAGCTAACAAGGTGAAGTCAGGGTGAAAAATGTACAGTGTAATAAACAAGGGAAGGGGTGGGAAGTGTGGGAGGGAAGCAGTAATTGTTGCACAGTTTTAAGTTTTTTTTAACTTTTGGGTTTTGGATTGAGATTTTTCTTAATTTAAAAATACATGAGTAACTTGGAAACTATGAAACTGCGTAAAATTAATTGAAATGTCTTGATAACCCTGTTGTGACTGAGAGTTCTTTTCAATAATTTATCCACTTCCTTACATCATAAATTTGTATGTAAGACTAAAATTGTGTATCCCTATCACTTTTTTTCTTAATCCCAGAGTTACAAAGTTGGGGGGGAGGGGAGGAAGGTGAATTTAAAAGTATATTTCCCTATTAGAGAAAAAAGTACATTGTCTGGTCTGTGGGAAGAGCTGTGTATCTTTGTTGTGCTCCATTTAGAAAAACTGCAGAAACAGGTCCCTGTAATGTAGTTCAGACTTGCCCAAATATTTTTTTTAATTTATAACAGACTACTCTGCTTTTTTTTAATTGCCTGAAAAATGAAAAACTGACATAAGTAAGCTGAAATTTTGTCTGTTGAATATGAATATTTACTTTATTTGGCTCTGCTTTAACTATAACTGTTACTTTTCAAGTGAATTTGTTTATGTACATGCAAGGAATCCTTGCATGTCCTGACAAAGTACAAATAAATTACTACAAACTTATTCCAATTTCATTTTTATCCTTTTTTTGTATTGTGAAACTGGAAATCTTTGTAAATTACAGCTGCTTTTCTGAACATAGTGTGGAAACACGGGACAATATTTTGATCTATTTGATAATTTTGTGGGGGTTTTGAAGAATTAATGAGCATGTACATAGAAATACTGACTGCTTGAATACTGCATTTACCTGCACTCTTTCAGTACTTCAAGATTCCTGTGTATTTTACGGACTATAATAAAACTCAAATGTGAGTTCTACTAATGAATAATTTATTTGTATGTACTAAGCATTAATGACAAAATCTCTTGTTGAAATGTTAGAATTTATAAAATCTACTTCATAAAGGCTTTGCCAGCATTTTAATTCTAAAGCAAAGGTGAACTACTTGAAGTAATTTTAAATGTTAAATGATGTCATTATTCCTTTAAGCTTCCTTTTAATTATTACTTTTCTAGCCATTTGTGCCTGTGGTCATTGTTTATATATGCAATATCTTTATCTGTGACCGGAATTAGAAGATTTCAGGGAGGTTATGATTTCCGTGCTTTCTTCCCTCTGAATCTCTCCTGTGTGTGGCTGTGATGTACCTGCCTCACCTGGCCATTAGGCAGCACTCAGAAGATCCATATTGGCCTGTCCTGAGATTCTTTGCAACTATTTAAATTCAAAGGCTGAAGCACCATTTTTTCCTCATATGCTTGTGGGAGACCTGAATGAGAACACCAGGTAACATGTCTGTTTTTAGAAGGTAATGGCTGTGCATTTCTGTTCATGAAACTCTGATTTGTGTTGATTCAGAGGCACTGTGAGAAGATGATACTAATAGGCCATTTAAACGCAGATTGGATGTGGCACTGAGTGCCATGATCTAGTTAATGGACTGGAGTTGGACCAAGGGTTGGACTTGATGATCTCAGAGGTCTTTTCCAACCCAATCGATTCTATGATTCTATGATTATTATCTATGCTGACCTCTGTCTGACTCCAAGATGACCTGTTACGTCAGTGGGTGGTGTCTGTAGCCAAAGGGCACTTGATAGGAGGGAACACTCCAGTCTTATGGATAATTAGCAGTGCAGTAGAGGCCAAACTGTTTGTGTCCACTCTGGGCTTGGATGACAGAGGAGAAAAAGCTCCAATGGCATTGGTTTGTTTACAACTTAAAGAATACAGGGAAATGCAGAAAATAGTGCTGTTGAACATGTTTGTTTCCTTATGTCAGTCAGAAATTATGCCTTTCTTTCATTTAATCGCTACTTGCCTCTCGAGGAAGAAAACTTTTTCTCTGTGTTAAATTGCATTATTTTTTAAGTTAGGTTTGTGAACTTTTAGAGCTGAATATCTGTCTTATTGCAAATTGTTGAATCCATTTGGGAATTCAGAATTACATGATTTTGTATCTTATCTATGTCATCATTCCAATATACTCAGTGAGCCTGTAGTTTGCAGTTTGCATGTGTTTGTCAAAGCAAACAACAACCAACTCCACTACTTGCTGGCAGTATAAGTAGGACAGTAATTGTACCTTGTAAGTGATAATTGAGAGTATTATTAAAAAATAGTCTAGTTCCAAAAATGGAATGTGATTTGTTCCAAGACCATGCTACAGTGGTCAGAGGCCACTTTCTTAATGAGAGGTGAAGGAACAGCAGGTTTCTTGTTTCTGAAAAGCAAATAATGCTGTCAGTGGTGGGGCGGTTTAAAAAATAACAAAGTGTTCATATCTCAGTTGGAGGCCTGTTCATTTCCAGACAATTATATTGGAGTCTTCATTTTTCTAAAAGAAATGCTCATTTTGTATAGATGAATATGGCACAATTATTCTCACAGGCTTTATCCAAGCAATCTCTTGGATTTACACCAAGGGAGAGCAGTGAGCCTTGGCTTGGACTACTGAAGCAATATATCAGAATAAAATAAACTCTTTTTGTCCTGAGAAAGAAAAGAAATCAAATGAACTTAAGGAATGAGAACAGCTGGCTCTGCTCAGCTGTCTGTGTACTCTGACCTCTGGGATGTTTTACAGGTTTTCCAGTTCTCAGGATAAATGTTCTGCAGAAGAAAATGCCAACTCATTATTAACCTCTGAGGCTGAGCTGTTGCAGCATAAATGCTGGATGCTGATAAAACAATCATTGTGTTGCCCACACATACACATGCCTGAGAGTGACCCTTCTGTCTTGTAATTCCTTATAAAATCTTGACCTCTGTGTCTCCTGCTCTGTATTTCTTCCTTTTACTTTTTATCACCCTCACATGCTCAGATGTCTCCAAAATAATTGTATAAATATGTGTGGAACAAGCAGAGCTAGAAATAAGCACTTTTCAAACTTAGATTTTGGTTGCAATTGTTTGGGGTTTTTTCTGGTTATATATTTTGTTTAAAATTCTGACTTGTTTATGTCCTGGTTTCAGCTACCAGGCTAAAGAATTAACAATGTTTGGTTGAAAAAAAATAATACTTAAATCCAAAGTTTTTGCTCCTTTTGACATCTACATAAAGGGCACTAAAGATCCAAAAGCTGTTACCTAAGCTGTAGCGAAGATGACTAAAAAGAAGCATGGGATAATGTTTATAGATTCTCGAACCAAATTAATTCTGGTTTTCAGAGGAATTAGCCCTCCTGTCTTGCCCAGATATTAAAGTCCATTTAAAGAAAAAAACTACAGTAGTAATCCAAAAATAACATGCTCTATTTACATTCTAATTTACAAAAAAAATTAGAGAATGTTCATTAAATGCAGTTGGTTGGAGATAAGGCAAGTGTTTTGGTAGCTCAGCTTCTCTTTTGCAAAAAAAGAAATGTTGTTACCTTTCTGCTGATCATGTAATAACTGGGTGAGAGAATCATCCTGTAGAAGTAACAGGGAATACTGCACAAAGAACTGGTTAGCATTTATTTGTGAGAAGTTTGTCATAATTGTGGAGCATTTTTAACACTTCTAGATGTCTCCATGGAGCCCATACTGCCCAATTCCATCTTTGGATCACTGAAGTTCACATATTAAAAAACTGAAATCTAAATAAAAAAAAAAGGGTAAGTGATTATGGAAACAGCAGTTGTGGAGAACTGGAGGTTGTGCTGTTTGGCTCAGCGTACCACAGGGCAGGCGAGGGAGCTCCATAGGCTTCTGTGGTTCCAGCTGCAGGAGCACCAGGAGGACCCTCCTCATGTCCCTCCATTTTTTTCTGGGCCTCTGCTGATGGTACATATCCACTTCCCGAAAGAAATGGCATGGCACTTTTGGTTAAAATACTTTGATTCCTGATGACAATAATTCCTGACAATCCAGTTCTGGTTGGAACCAGACTAATAATGTTAGAGGGAAGAGCCTTTATTAATCTCCTAATAACACCTTCAAACTTTTAACACTACCTCTATAGGTCCAGATTTAAACTCATTTTAATATCAGGAAAAAGTAAGTATTTAAATTCTTAAAGTTGGTCAAGGAAATTCATATAAATCCTTAAATCCAGGATAAGTAGTTACTGCCTCCTATAGTAATCTCAATGATTTGGATGACTTCCTTATAATCCTTTAATATGCTGCAGAAGTTGTCAGGACAATTGGAGAAGAATTCTGATTAAGATGAAAAACTGGTTTTATAATGTACATGTGTAGTAGCTCTGACTCTAAATTGGACAAGATGAGAATTTATAAAACTGGGTCTCCAGACTTTACAGACTGAAACCTGAGGTGTTAAGTGCTCTTAGGAACATGGTATGATTCTTGGGATGATCATGTGCAGGGCCAGAAGTTGGACTTTGATGATCTTTGTGGGTCCCTTCCAACTCAGGATATTCTATGATTCTATGAAATGTGAAGAGATGCACTGCAGGCCTCTTTATTAGCTGTTAGCATTGGCTTTTTGCTTTTTCTGGATTCCTTTTCTCACTGTAATATCCATATATTTTGAAGAATAAGTGTCTATGTGCATTAGTCTGAAATGATGAAATAACTGGCTATTCTTAAGAAAAATACCACTGTTGTGTTTATGATGATCTATAAGCTGTATAACAAAAATTGCTTCCTTTAAATGCTTGACAGGAGATGCAAATGGCTGGTGGGACATTGTGAGTGTCACCCAGGCCCCCAGTCTGATCTGTGTGTTCTCTCAGACTACTGAGAGAAACACATTCTGAAACGGCAGCCTCAGAAAGAGCATTTTGTTAAGTTGTTCAACCATCTAGAGCCCAGGAAGATCAAGAGTGTTTTGGTTTCCTTTTCCTGAGAAAATTAGTTGCAGGTGTGTCTAAAATTTTCAGTTTCTACAACTCATCTTGCAACTGAACATTCCTGACAGGGGAAGATGAGTGTCCCTGCTTGCGGGACTTGAAGATTTCTTGCAGCTATTTCCAACCTGTTATCTCAATTCCTTTAGCACTGTATTTGTCTTGGAATAAAGCAGTATTTAAATTATCTGGTGTGCTGTGCATTATTTTACATTAGGATAAACTGAGCTCCCTCTATTCCATGCTGTTTTGGCAATTTTCAAGCTTGTGTTGGGAAAGGAATCTTGCAGTTTTTCACCATGTAACTGTAAACAGAATTGAATAATAGAGAACCTAAAGAGCTTTTCAAGCTGTCTTCACATTGATAGTGGCACTAAATATTTAAAGAGGAAAAAAACACTTTACGTGCTCTTTTTTCATTAAAATTGCAATAGAAGCTGCTACAACTATCGCTGTTCAGATTTACAACAGAACAAAACAAAACCTGCTTTCAAGCTTTGTCAAATGACAGACATGCAGGTTTTTTTCTCATTGTACCTGGGAGATGACTTAGTTCTGAAAGCTTAAGGCTGAGGTCTCAGGTGTTCTTGTATGTTAAAAAAATAGATTAGATACCTTAAATAGTTTTTTAGGGCAGAATCTCATGGCTCATGTCCTATCCTGTCTGCATTTTCTGTCCCTTGCCAAACTTGTTACTGAAACTGCATAGTTTTCTTAAAATCTTTGAATCTATTAACATCTTACTGAGTTCAAGCTTTCTAATCTCTTCTACCAAGAGTTTGTTGGATCTGCTGTATGTACTGTCATTGTCTCTGGTGTCTGACCTGTGTTGCCTACACCTGCTGTCCCAGGGCAGGGAGGAAGGAGAGCATGGTGACTCTCAGGTATTTCCATAGCTATATTAAAAACTTAATGGAGTGATAATGCTCACTTCAATTTGTGAGTATTTGGGGTTTTCACTTCACTTGTTGAGAGGTGCCTAAGGGAGCTTATGCCCACTTGTGCGTTAGGAAGGTCTCTGATGTGAACAGATTGTCCCAGTGTGTCACCAGTTCCTCAGCCTGTAAGTTCACCCCAAGGTCCTCCTTGCCAGCTGTTCCTTTGGTGTGTTTTCTGGTGTTTTCTCTCACTGTAAGTGGGATACCCCACATCTGCCTGGAAAACTTTCTGTGAATCCTGAAGCAGCAGATCCCTTACGAGGAACTCCCCAACACCTCTGACTCATATGCTTTGACCTTGCCTGGACGGTGAGTTTCTGTGTTTGTCTTTCCCTTCCCCTGGAGCAGTATCAAGGCCCCTTAAGGACAGCATCCCCCTGCTGTCTGAGTCAGAAACAAAGTTTCTTTGGCATCAGTACAAATTCCCAAATCCTGATTTCACTACAGTCAACAGACCAAGTGATTTAAAGCTGTTCTAGACTTCAGCTGTACTTCCCATGTGCCAAAAGATCCTTGTGTTCTGGTTTGGTTTTGTTGCACTCTCAGAAAGCTTTAATAAAACTGTTTATATCCATTGAAAAGATATTAAAAGATGGGCTGCATTACATTATGTTACAAATGTGAACATCAGCCTTGCTAAAGGCTTCTCACACCTCCTCAATAAGTAGTAAGTAGCTTCACTCAGGTGAATACAGGGTTGTGTGGAAACAGGGCAGTGCTGGGATTGCTGCTCCAGCAGACTTCCAAAAGCCACCGATGTGTGGTGGTGAGCATTGTAGGTTATTGCCTGGTCACCCTGTTTCAGAACGGGTACATCTGTTGTTACTCAAAGATCAGGACAGATCTGGGGATTAGATCCTAGTAATCCATTGTGTCTGGTCCTGTCTGTTCGACTTTTTCTAGTGTCCCTTTGCTAAAGGCTGATTTTTTGGGGTGAAGGGAACAAGGTACTAGAACACACTCTAATACTTAATGCCTGCTCTTCTCAGGAGGAGACAGAGAAACATGCCCCATGCAAACAGTAAGGCCAGAAGGTTGTTTTCTAATAGTTTTAACATACCCAAAGTTAGAATAGCTCTTTGAGACACACTTTGCAAGTATTTCAGATACTTTTTCCTTAAGCGTAGCAAATACGTGTAATGCTATTTACTTGTTTAGCCTTTCCGTGGTAATGGTCTGCTTTGGAACTAAATCAGAGTATTTTAGTGCACAAAGCTGGATGTTTTTCAGCCTCCAAAGCAGAGGGTCCTGAGAGCTGAAATCTCCAGTTGTTCATTGTTCCCATCTTTCAGACTTCATCCTGTGGTACTAGAACCAGAAGCATCAATAAGCACTGCAAATGCTTTGCTTTTCTGCCCTGTACTTCCTGGAATTCATGCAGCATTCAGCAAGAACAGCAATATGAGTGCCAAAGAATGAATGATTTTTAATAACCCTGAGGTGGAATGGTCTACTTTTATATCAGCAAGTTGATGCCTATTGAGATATAGACATTTCCCTCTCTGTATTTCTGCCCAATATATGCTGCAGGATAAACAAACCTATTGTTCCTCTGTATCAAAGCTGTGTTCGGCAAGGGCCTGACTCAGTGATACAGGTTGGAGAAGGAAGATTTGGGAGAGCCCAAGATCATCAATATTTATATAATAATTCTTTGTAAATATTTAAGAAAGCTTGAGGTAGAACATCAGCAATTTTGTGGTTGTTTTGCTATTTGAAACCAGAAAGTGAGTTCATGCAAAGCAGAAGCTGATGGAACACCTCTCAGCACACACACTTGTAGCTGCCACAGTGATTTGAGTTTGAGGCTGCTCAGACCACCAGAATGGAGACTCGCAGCTCTCCTGTTAGTGCTTTGCTCCTCTCAGCCTGACTAGGTCAGAGCAACTAGAACACAAGGACTGGACCAAAGGAACAGTTGTGTTTATTCTGTTACTGAACAGCTATTATGCAGATGAAGTCATAACAGCCAGTAAGACCACATACAATTATAATGCTTGAGAATACATTCACTTGTCTGAATTTAACCTCAAATTAATACCCTTCAGATATTCCCAACTTCTTCACTGCAGTAGAACAGTTATAACAATCTACTTACTGCTCTGGAAAGAATGGTGTGTTTTACTCACTCAGCAGCACAAACCTGCCATCTGGCACATGAAGCATTGATGTAAAAACCTTGCTGTCCCTCCCTAACCAGAAATCAGAACCTCAGCACATACAAGCTGTATATATGTACACCTACATATTTCTGTGCATGCCTTCCTTCCCTTTCCTAGTTTTTTTTCTCTTGCCATGGTTTTCCATCTATGCATTTCCATACTCCAAGCCAGGATGCCAGAAAAACAAAGGATTAAATTAAAAGGAACAGATTCAGTTGAAATGAGTTATTTTCCCAGTATAGAACGTCTCACCACATTACAGCAAGCCTTTATATCTTTGCAAGGCAGTTCTTTCACTTCTGGTAGGACTTAAGTACAGTCTGTACTGTGGTAGCTTAGAACTCTAAGGATAAGTGCTTCACTTACCATTTCAAATGTGGAACTGTGTCATGTAACAAACACACCTGGACCTGTAGGAAGTATGGATGTTCAACAACTTCTGTTAAGATACATACTCAGAATGTACAGGCAGTTGTTTCTGACTCAGATATCTGTGCTAGTCCTTTTCATACCATCGTCCATACAGAGCAGCTGTCAGTAGGCCAGAAGATGTTCTATTTTTGCTTATGAAATAGTGGTTGTTTTTCCAACCCATGTGATCAGCAAAGTCCAAGGTAATGCCAGATGTCAGCAGCAAAGGAAAGATGTAAGGGGTGCTCATATTTCCCCATAGCTGGAAATCTATCAGAGCAGTGGCATCTGTAACCTCCTGTCCACAAGTGCTAAAGCTGAGACCACCACACTTCACTAATGCACAGGCCTGGACATAGTATGTGCCATGCACTGTATGGAGCCCGTCAAAAACTCCCAAAGCATATAATTCATCAGTTAAAACAGCTCTCTGATAATTTAAGTAACAACAAAGGGTATTGGCACAAACCTGGAGCTCTCCTTTTCCCCCCCATACAGGAACAAAAGTAAAGTTGTCATACATCATTTCTGCATAAAATATGGGAGGTAACTGTGCATTTCCTTTTACAGATACTCTGCCAGGAGTCTCTTCTTGCTCCTTAAAGCAAACTTGATCGTCCAGCAAGGTGCCTGTAAAAGTCCTGCATGACTCATGTAAGTTCTCTCTGAATCTTTCATTACTTCCCAAATTGGTTTCATGATCAGTGGTAATCACAGGAATTTCTGCTACTATGAGCTTGCCACCATAACTTTCCATGTTGTGGTAGATGAAGGATTTGACTGGAGTGTATATGCCACTCCCTGTCATGCCCAAGGTAGGGTGGTGGATATTAGCTGCTAAAATATTGACATTGAAAGCTGTTGCAAAAGCTTGTTGAAATTCTACAGCAGACAAGAGTGGGAGTTGGTTCATCCAGGCAGTTGGATACACAATTTGTTTCAAATTGTATTGTCTGATAAGGTTCACTGCAGGCTCAAAAAAGAGTATATCAAAGCAAGTGAACATGCCAAACTTGCCAGCAAAAGGAGTATCAAAGAGTGTATAGTCAGGCTCTGGGCGGGTATCAAAAGCGAATTCGAAGTACAGGTTGTGTTTGCGATATGTGGCCACCAACATCCCGTCATCGGCAAACGCCACGTTGGTGTTGAACTGGTACCTTCCATCAGGTGGACAGTGAGGGTCAGTGTGCTCACAGGGTTGCTTAGTTCCCAAGTTTGCCACAAGGAATATTTTGTTCTTCAGTGCCATGCAGCTCAGACGCTGAATAACCTGGAAAACAGTATGGAGAAATGTAAGCACTTCAAAATACAGAGCAGTAAGTTTTATAGTTTAAGCAGCCATGACTTACTTAATGCTTTTCAACTTATTATTTTCTACTGTGTTCAAAATTGAACACATTTGACCATATTTGTAAAATTTAAAAGAACTGATGATTTTGTGACAAAACCTACTGGAACCAATTTCCCACCTGGAGCACAAACCTAACATTCAGTTATCCCACCCCTGCAGACATAACTCCTATGTTTACCTCTGTGTCATTGAACAAATAGGGCTCTCTGCATGGATTCCAACCAGAGTGTGAATGCAGAACAAAATCTAAGTAAGGATAAATGGAGCTTCTGGTGAAGTTGAAGCCATGGATTCCATCTTCAGGAAAAACAATGATCTGTGCCCCCTGTATGTAAAACAAAGACAGGTTTTGTAGGCAAAGCAAAGGAAAAGAGAGGAATCTCATGGGTAAAAAGACCTAAAGAAAGTTAAGAATAGTCCAATTATGTTTTGCCACTATTGTAGCTTCAAAGTATTTTTCCTTCAACTTCATAGCAGGTGTAACTATGTAGCAGGTGTAACTGTGTATTAAAAATAAAACTTATTTAACATGACACATACATTGATCTTGAAAAATAATGTGTTTGACATTATTTTAAGGGCGTGCAAAGAAGACAGGACTAAATCTTTCCAAAAAGTGTTCTCCCTTCACACAAGTCATGAGAATGACATGATTTGAGTTAAAGACTGATAATGTTAAAAACTTGTCTTAATTTTTTTAAGTCAGAATTATGTTATTTGCAGATGAACTTTGTCAAAGGTACTGTATGAACTGTATCAAAGGTGGGTGTAGCATCACTCAGTAGATTAGGTATATAGGGTTGGACAGGGTATTGGGAGTATTGATTTCAGAAACAGCTTGACTGTGGAAGCTGTGCAGAGTCTGGTAGAAATGTAGCCATGCCAGAGCTAGGCTGGGTCTACCTGAAGTTCAAGGACAGCTGAACTGTTCCTAAAAATGAGGTGGATTCCTCTTAGACCAGTCACAGTATCAGTCATGCAGATTCCTGTTAACTTTTCAGAAGTCAGTTCAAACGTGTTATCTATGCTATGGCTTTGGGATAAGTTATGGGTCTTGGGTGCAGTGCTGCATAAAAATAGCTATTATGCTTCTGCTCAGTCATCTGTATCAAAAAAAAATTTAATCATGCTTTCAAATTATACAAAAATGGTAATTTTTCTCTCCCAGAACAACAGATCTGTGAAAATTGCAAGTCAATTCTTCTCTGCATAGGGACAGTAACGCTCCCTTTGACCAGAGCCAGCTCTGGGTTTTCCTGGGGAGCGATGGAACGGGGGCTCTGCATAAGAACAGCCAGAAATACTAGTCTTGCTCAATATATTTAGACTGAGAACCATTCCATGGGAGGGTAGGAGAAAGGAATGGAAAAATTTAGTTCCACAAAGTTGTTAATGGTGGAACATTAATTTCCAAAGCATTTAACTTCTGTAATTTTTAGAAACATTAAGCAATTTCCACTGAGAGCACTGGAACAAAACCAAACCCAAAGACAGCTGCCCATAAGACAATCTTTGGGAGAAAACATTCCATTTAAGAAAACAGAAAGGAGCTAGCTAGGTATTCAGACCAAAATAGAAAATTAATTTCCATATGCTAAATAACTATAGACATGTTTTTCCAAGCTTGGAGTAACCTGAGTCACACAGGATGCTAATTGGCCTGATTTTTTTCAGAGCTGCTGGAAGGTCAGAGTGTCTGAAAACCCAGACTATGGCTATATATATAAATACAGCTTTAGTTGCCTGGGAACACAAATGTGAAAGATTATCTTCAAATAGCAGTTACTCCTTATATCCATAGGGCACACTCCACTGCTCCGAGCTGGGGCATACCTGTCTGGCAGCGGCCACCACCTGCTGCTCATAGATGTCGAGGTTCCTGCCCATGAGCTCCAGTGCCGAGCGCCGATCCACCAGCGCTGTCGGGTTCAGACTCAGGATGGACTCGTGCTCGTACACAGCAGCAACATAATGCCCCTCCCTCCTAACTCTGCCTGAGACAACTTGATAGAAGAAAAAGCAGATGGACAGCTTCCAGCACAGATCCACCATGGTGTATGCCATAAATCTAAAGGGGAAAACACCAAACAGGTGGGGTAGGGGGAGCTGGAGCAAAATATCCTGCCACAAAGTTAAATTTATGATTCAATATGGACAGTAACTGAGATTCTTAGCAGTGTCTGAACAGAGTGCAGTGTTCGTAAATTCCTGCATGATCACATGCATACGATTTCTAGACCTTAAATCTATCTATACTAGTGCTTTAAATAACTGTGTCATGTTTAAAAGCATTTTAGCTTCATATATAGTTCTACTGATCTCCTAGCTTGGTCTGCCTTTACAATTAACTTTAACATTCATTTATGGATTATTTCACCATGTAGCAGAACATCTTTGGGGAAAGTTAAAAGCAGCCTGCAAATTTGCAGTTGCTCCTCCATTTGGTGATGGGGGATGTATCTAAAAGTAGCATTTCCTAAAATGACTTGAATGCTGTATTTAGGAGTAGAAACAAAACTTGTTTTATCAATACTGAAACAGATGATTGCCAAAAGAATTATACTAGACACTACTTCTGCATTTATCTATCTTTATATCTTGAAAGTGCCTCTCCTAATGGATTATGGATTCACTGCATTCCAACTCCACATATGTAATAGGCAAATATTTCTCCCACAGTGCAGCTTTTTTGAACATTTATAAAAATGATGAGTGCAGTTCAGATCTGCATTCCTCCTACACAATCCAGATAGGGAAGGTTAAAAATGCTTTCACAGTAACAATAATAAATCAAAATTCCATACGAAATGGAGAAAATTTGCATTACTGAGCTTTTCTTAGAAAGAATGTAAGAATTTGTGTGTCTGAAAGGCTGGGGCACTCTCTGCAATATGGGCCATGTATGGGCCTTTTGACTTCTCAAGTTAGGAAAGTACTTATACAGAACAAGGACTGACACAGTCAATGGCTGTGCAACACTTCAGAAATACTATAGAAATGCCCTTTTCTTCAGAATTATTCTCACAGTATGAGAATTCTGCATCTGTCACCACGATGTTACTAGTACCATTAAGGAATTAAATCTCAAGTATCAGTGACGTTGAAAGTGTGTGCAGGAGAGATGCACTAATGCTGTCTATTGATAGCCCATAAGTTCAGTCACAGACTTGTTAAATTTATTTGTTCTTTGGGAACTTTTATCCAAGAAAAAAAATGTTCCAAAACATTCTTAATGCCCTGCAGTCTTTGTAATCCACAACTCCCTGAATTTTTCCAAAGCAAATATGGACTGACAAACACATGCATGAAGAGCCTTCTTTAGTTCCTATTAGGAGTTCAGGAAAAAAATTATCAATTCTAAACTAATCCCAGTCTTATTTTATTCATCTTATATTAAATATAGTATTGTACTAAAAAAAAAGGAAGTCTATGGCAAGTTAACTGAAAACATCTCTTTGCTTAAATTCCAGGAAGAAAACCAGCTTATTTAGCAATCCTCAATATTGCTGTGGGGTTTTTTTACTGAAACACCAACAACAAACAAATTGAAAAAAACATCTAGTAAGTACTCTCTTAGTCTTTACTTCCATGAGCTCTACATGCTATTTGCAACACTGGTTTGATAGCAACACAATCTCAGGTAGGAGAGCAAAAAACCTTTGTGCCCACGGTGGGCAGATTTGTTTGCTCAACCAAAAAGTTTTAACATGTAATAATAACACTTACAAGGGGCCAGAAGTAACTTAAGTATTCAATGCTGCTAAGCTTAACTTCATATTCATATGTCCTTGAGCTTTAATTAGCCAGTGTGTCCATACATGCCTTCAATTTATTTAAAGAACAATAAAACCAGAATAAATCCTTGGCACCTCTGTAATCAGAAGGATTAAAGATACTGCATTTATATAAACAGTTTTGAAAAGTGAGGTACAATAAGCTACCCTTGCTATTCTACATCTTGAGGAAAACACCTTGTAGCTATAGGGGGTGATTTGGCAATGCAAATGAAGAACAGAGTCTGCTCTGTGCAGCTCAGCTTTGCAAATGAAATACCAAAGCACATGTGAAGATATAAACCAATAGCAGAGGGAGGGAGAGGAGAGGTCGGAAACCTCACAGTTAAGGAACCTACTGAAAATAAACAAACTGTGTGGCACTTCACTGACAAAACACTCTTTTCTATTTCTGTCACCCCTTCAGAGCCAAAATGCCTATTTAGGACAGGGATGGGTTCTAGTCAGCTGCTCTTCACTAAAGTTGTCAACTAAGATGTAATTATAATTCATCATTACAAGTGATGGAAAGAGTTGGAGAGTTTCAGACCACGGGATGGAATTGCTATGAGTTAGAAAAATTGCCTTTTGCCTTCTAAGCCAAACACACCAACAGAAAAATTAACAGGTAACAGGCTTCTACTAAATGTTGTACCTTACAAACATGCTTGGAAAATTCTTATTTTTCTGCCACAGTTCATTTCCTGGTGGTCAGAAACACTCAAAAGTTCTAATATTAATCCCTTCCTCATTTAGATGCCCAAGAGGTTTAGCACTGAACATGCAACATGTATACAATACAGTCTGGCTAAACCTGGATCGACTAAAATAATAACTATAATAATTCCTCCAAGTCCTTTCCCTGGGATGTGATTACCACTAGTACTACAGAGGGTGGGTGAGCACTTGCTCCCCAAAGCCTTTCCCCTGCCTGACAGCTTTAACAACAGAACTGCTATCTATGGATTGCTCCTACCAGGGAGAGCTGTGACAAGCCTCAAGGCTGGGCTTGGGTATGTTAAGCTTTCCAGAAAAATAAGGATATCAGCAGGCTTTACTCAGGCCTTAGGCTGTTGAGATTCCAAATATATATCTCTGCCACATTCTGGATTTTCTTCCTACTGGCAAATGCTATACCATCTAATAAATCTTTTCCTTGAGGAGAAGTTAATTTGCTCAGGGTCTACAGAGCTGTCACCTCACCTGAGCCACCGCTTTAAATTTTCATGAACTGAAATGCTTTATTATTTTATCTCTTTTGCCGTCCCTTTCCTGTGATTTATGTAGTCTTTGGCCTGGCAGAGAGGCTCCAGCAGGATCATCTCCCAAATACAAGTATTTCATAGCAGTATTACTGTCATCCAGTCACAATATTCCAGGTTTAAGTCCACACAAAAGGTAAAAAGACTGAAGCTCAAGTTTGGAATGCAGGTTTTCCCTGCAGTCACATTGCAGACTGTTTTCCTATTCAGGTTTTCCAGACCTATCTAATCAACAACTTCTGTTTAACTCATGAAGTAAAGCAGCCAGTCACTTGCTTTTCAACAGCTTTGGAAACTTATCACCTCTCTCCACACCTGGATGTACAGACTGAGAAAACCAATGCATACCCTGCTTCTTAGCACTTCTAAACTCAGAAGAATCCAACAGACCACAAAAATAAAAGAGGTAGCACAGCACTAGGCTGGGTCCTCTTAAGTGATTAATAGCAAATGCATGTTAAGCTATGCCTGACACGTAGTACAGTAACATAATCAGTACTAACAGGTAACATAATAGCAACATAAGCAGTAATACATAAGGATAGTAACATCAGAAGTAATAATTACTAGGCAAATATTAAATTCGCTATGAAAAAACTAGTGCCACATTGAATTATATCCATGGATCAACGTTGTTGCCATTCTGTTATATAACACAAAATACATTGAAATAATTAAGGGGTTTTTTTCCACTGATCCCTCTTGTCTACTGCTCTTAGTTGCTGCATTAGATTACAGTATTTTACTAAGCAGATTTTTGGGAAGGTGTTATCTATGTAATCTATTTTTTTGTTGTTTGATGAGTGAGGGCGAACGTAACGCTGCCATCGTTAGTGGTTTCGCTGCAAGAGGGGCAGGGACATGTCAACCGTGTCCCTTCCGAGACACATGCGGGGCCGGGCAGAGCCAGGACAGGGCTGTGCGCCATCCTTCCCCCGGGACTTTGAGCAGGAGTCTCACCCTCCGCCGGCTTCCGGCACCTCTACTCCACACACCCCATACTTTGCCCCGCTCCGCCTTCGCCACCTCTGACCAGCCGCACGCACCAGCACCGCGCCGCCCTACGGCCCAAGCGGCCCTTTGGAGCCGTGAACGTGCTGCCCCCGCGCACCTCGCCCCCCACGCATCCCACTGCCCATCCCGCGCATCCCACTGCGCATCCCGCCTCCCCGCGCATCCCGCGCGTCCCACCGCGCTCGCGCCTCCGGGCCCGCCCCGCGCTCCCTGATTGGCCAGGCCGCCCGTCAGTCCCCGCGGGTCCGGCCGGGCCGCGCCGCCATGGAGGGCGATGCGGTCACCGGGGCGCAGCTCATCGCCGAGTCCCTGCGGGCTCAAGTAAGGCGCGGGGCGAGGACCGGCGGCCGGC
>VWZD01009955.1:838906-851154 GCA_013396695.1 Sakesphorus luctuosus
CCGGGGGTGTCCGCGGAGAGCGAGTGTGCGCGGCCTCACTCACCCCGAGCGCCGCCGCCCTCCCGGGGGCGGGCAGGAAGGGCTCTCCCCGCCGCGCAGGGGGAGGGAAGGGAAGGAGGAAGGCAGGTTTCCCTGCACAGCCCCAGGAGCGGCCTGGCCCCGGTACTGCCGGGCAGCCCCGAGCGGCTGGCCCCGGGGCGGCGTTCCGCAGGCCGGCACTGATTCCTTTCTTCTGCCGAGCCTGGCCCTTGCCCGAGCCTGGCCCTTCCCGAGCTCAGGCCGTGTCCCCGTGAGCCCCAGCAATTCCGGCTGTCCTTCCGCGGCTCGTCCCGTGCTGGATGTGCGTCCTGCGCCTCTTGTCGTGCTCAGGGCTCTGTGCTGCCTCTGGTGCCGCACTGACACTGGCCTTGACAGAAGACTTGGCCTTTGGCCTGTGGCACACACAGACAGCGCAGTTGTAATAAAAATAAACAAGGTCTTTATTCTCTGCGTTTCTTTGCGCATGGCACTACCCCAGTTATTGCTTGGAGTCCTTTTGGTGTCAATTTTCTGTGAAAGTGCACAAACCTGAGATGCCATGAGGCATTTTCAGAGTAGGTGAAGCTGATTCACTGAGGAACAGGAAAGAAGGGACAGGGAAGTCCCAGGCAAGAACTGGTCAGTAGAAAGCACTAAACATGCATTATTGAGAAACTGAACCATTGCCCCACTGCTCGTAGGCCTCCAAAATCCAGGGCTTTCACAACCACAGAGGGCCGAGCTGCAAATGCCAGCTGGCATTGTGTGTGATTCCACAGTGACCTCTGAATTTTGTGTGACTGTTTATGTTGTTACATTTTAGTTTTTGACTGCCTGTGTAAGTTAACATGTCTGTATTTGGCATGTGCTTATTAAAACTGTCTTTTTGGGGAAAAAATCTGATTTCTTCTAACATTTGTCTTTATAGAATGTTGAATACATGTTTGGCATTGTTGGTATTCCAGTCACGGAAATTGCAATTGCAGCCCAGGCAGCTGGAATAAAATACGTGGGAATGAGAAATGAACAAGCTGTAAGTATATACCTGTAGTGGGACCAATCCTTACCCCTGTTTCACAGTGGAATGAAAACTGGTTTATGTTTTCTTTCTAGAAAGAATGTGGTCTCTGAATGTATCTGTAGAGAACCTGTAGAGAAGCAGTCACTCATTCTGGAATAAGGGACAGTATTGGTGCTTTGAGTTGAGTGTTTCTTTTGCCCTTCCTTTCCCACTTCCATTTTAAAGTGGCTCCTCCTTTTCAGTTAGGGGATCACAACTCCTTTCATTTTTAAATGCCTTTTTCCAGTAAGGGAACATGGGTAGGATGAAAGTAGGAGGAAAAAGAATTTAAACAGAGAATTTCAATACCGAATGAAAGAATTATCAAATTTATCTCTTTCAGGTCATATTTTGTTGTGTTATTTCAACCTTTTGCCTGATTTCTGAAATACAGTGAATCATTCCAGTGATGACTGGATTTGTGCATGTTGTCTTTCTCTTGCAAGTCCCTCTTTCATGTTAGTCCAGAATTCAGTGGAAGGCAGAAGTTTCATGCATTGTTTTAGCATTGGGGTGTTTTTTTGTTTGGTTGGGTTTTATCTGGTTGATTTTTTCTTTTTCTAATTCCAGATATTCCTAGTGTAATATCCTGTAAGTAGGAGCCTGAAATGTGGAGAGGAGTCTTGAGATTCTTAAGATAAACCTCCATGAACACACTTTACAATGTGGAGGTCAAAGGGGTGCTTTTACCATTTAAGATCTGATAATCAGGGAATAATCTGTACCTCATTATTTCCATTGTTTTTGTTGAAAGTTATATACAAGACTCCATGAAATGTATATGTAATAATAATGGTATAATTAACTCCAGTGTTTTCAACAGGCCTGTTATGCTGCATCTGCTGTTGGATATTTGACTGGCAGGTATGTTCCATATTTATTAATCTTTATAATATAATTTATTAAATAATAATACTATAATATTAACTGTGTTAGGCTTAACAGTTAGAAGCTAGAGGGGTTTGTCTGTTTTGGAGCTGCGACTTCGTAGTGTGTGCAGGTGTAGGGCAGTTAAAGCAGAGCATGAATGCTAAAATACCAGCAGCAGTTACCACTGTTTCTGTTTCTTTGATTCAGAGCAGGAGCAAGGAGGTGCTTAAACTCATATAATATTGACCATCTTATAACTTTATTTTTTTTCTCCTTTGATGCTGGAATGGTCACTTAACACTGTTGGTATGAGGGGCAGGAATCGCCACCTTTGCTGCAGCCTGGTGGGCCTGCTATACCTCAGTCCCATCATCTGAGTGCATTGTTCAACAAATACCTTATCAATGCAGACACTGAGCATATGCCTTCCAGTCTCCTATGTGTTTTTCCTGACACAAAATACTGGCTTTTCCTCTTTTGCTGCATTTTGCTCTTAGTGTTGTCAGAAAACATTTAGTGGTCTGTGACCTGTTTGGTGAGTTTCTTGGGTATGGATCCTTTTCTGAAGTAAACACCTGGTGTCTGCTCACTCACAAGTGCAGACCTGATGATGCAGGTGATCATTCCTTATGCTGCCTGTGTGACACCTGTGTTACACAGTTTTGAAGTTTTTCTTCCTTTGAATAATCCTCTGGAAGTAAGCTGATTTTTTTCCCTGATACATAAGTGGTCTGTAAAGCTGTTAAGGAATGCTCACTGGTTAAGAATGATTATTTTTTATCTCATCACCTGGAATGACAAGTGCCTGTGCCTGAATTAAACTGTAATAGAATTTGTGTTGAATCAGATGCACTTCTTCCTGTGTGAGCTTTCCTCACTGATATCTGCTGCTGAAGTGCAGTTGAGAAAACTGCAAACATTAAGTGATTTACCAATTCCATATAAATGTTAGATGATGGAGTAAATGCGATGGAAGAAGCAAAGAGCTGTGTACATTACAGACTGCTGTGTGAGTGGCACATAACAACTGTTTACTTGCTTTCCCAGGTGGGTTGATACAGCTAAATGGTTTCTGATTTCTATGTCTATATTTAGTCCTTCATCCAAATTCCATGCCATTCATGATTTGATGACATGAGTAAAATTTTGGTATTCTCTATTTCAGCATTTTACTAATTTTTGTTGATGATTTATTTGGTGTTCCCTGTGCTCACTTTCCTTTTCTCTCTCAATTGTTTTCTGTCTAGACCAGGAGTATGTCTTGTAGTGTCCGGTCCAGGTTTTTTACATGCCCTTGGTGGAATGGCAAATGCAACCATTAACTGCTGGTAATTTAACTACATTTCTTCTTTAAAATTCCAATAGTTGTGTATTGTTATTTCTTGCAGATGTTGAGCTCCATGGTATTTAGTATAGTACTTTTTTTCTCCCTGTTTCCTGTGGTTAATGAGAAGGGAATTTTTCACTTGTCAACCCTCAAAGTAATTTAGTTCCACTTTTTGTGTTCTTCTGGGTAAAATTCTCTTTTTTTGTCCTACCCTATTGTGCATATATTAGGAAATCTGTCAACATAGCTGATTGTATGGGTATGTTTGAAAATGAAGTTGATATTCAGCCTGTAATGATTTATTGATTGTGGAGATCATCTTAAAGGTTTTTTCTAAGTTTTGGTCCATTTTGCCTTTGAATTACTGTATTTCATATGTGAACCAATTGACAACTGCATTGTTAAAATCCCTATTTGCTTCCCACACAGACATTTAGAACAGTAATTAAGTATTGAATTAAAGAATGTACAGAGGGATGGTATTTACTCCCATAACCTGTCACTGAGACATGACAACTTTCGCTGGCCTGTCACAGGAAGGTGCTGGGAAAGCTGCACTCTGAGGTGTGTTGGGTAGAGCTGCAGTGATACCAAGCACTGTGTTCACAGAACAGCATGTGATCCGAAACAGTGGGATCTGGAACATTAGATGAGCAGTGGGTGATGGACAAGGTAATGGGAACACTGACATCAGGTCTCTGACATTTTGAAGAAAAACCTCTAGTGTTCAAATTCTTTTTTTAAAAATGAGTTACTGAGTAAAATTTTGCTGGCACTATATGACTGTGGATTGAAAAAAGAAAGATCATAGAATCAATCGATTGGGTTGGAAAAGACCTCCAAGATCATCAAGTCCAACCCTTGGTCCAACTCCAGGCCATTTACTAGACCATGGCACTCAGTGCCACAGCCAATCTCAGGTTAAAAACCTCCAGGGATGGTGAATCCACCACCTCTCTGGGCAGGCCATTCCAATGCCTGATTACTCTCTCTGCAAAGAATTTTTTTCTGATCTCCAACTTAAATTTCCCCTGGCAGAGCTTAAGCCCGTGCCCCCTTGTCCTATTGCTGAGTGCCTGGGAGGAGAGACCAACCCCCACCTGGCTAGAACTTCCCTTCAGGTAGTTCTAGACAGTGCTGAGGTCACCTCTGAGCCTCCTCTTCTCCAGGCTAAACACCCCCAGCTCCCTCAGCCTCTCCCCATAGGACGTTGCTTTTGAACAGTCATGGATTTGATTGTAAGAAGGATGTGTTCATGGCATTTACTTATGGCTTTGCAGGACATATTTATTTTCTCACAAACTTATTTTTGTCTGAAACAAGGTCTGTTTACCTGACCTTTCATAAACCTGTACTCCTGGCAAAAAGTGAAGGGAGTGACTTACCTCGTTGGACAGATATTTGACAATATAGTAAGAAAATTATGTAAATCTTTAAGAGCAGAACTAAATCTCTTCAAGATACAGCTCTAGGAGTTGGCTCTCTAAAAGGTAGAGCAGTTTCATAGTGATATTTCATTATTGGGAAGTAGTAGTTACTTTGTTGATTAAAACATTTAAAGAAATTCTGAAAAGATAAGTGAGAGAAACAGAGGGTTTGTCACTGTCAAACTCAGTATATATGGATAGCTGTAACCACTTTGCTGATGGCAGGGAGTAAGCAGGATAAAATGTGTAGAGCATACACCAAGTGTATTTTTCCACAAGTATTTTTCATATAGGTAAGATACAGCCTGAAGTTCTCATTGCACCACCACAGGGGATTAGAACTTAGATTTTGGATTTATGGTAGAGAATAGCCTGGTTATGAAGCTTGTATACACATATCCTCCAGTCTTATGGATGATTAAATTAGGATTATGCATGGAGTACATTGTAAGTGTTTCAGCATGATACATTGTATAGATAAATGCAGTCAAAGGAAAGGCTGTATCTGAAGAGAAGTTGTTCAGGGGAGAACACCTGGAAAGCTATTGACCCAATATTTCAATTTAATATGAAAGATTAAGCAGATTAATAAGACATCTTCCTTCTGTTGACTCAGCATTTAGCATTTTAAGGAGTTTGACCTACAAGTGGAGGAAAAGACTAGTTTTCATTCCCTGTAGGAAAATAATTTATTGTATTTCGTGGAAATTCTAATAAAAATTGCTCCTATGTTATTTGTAACCTGTATTGTAAGCTAATATTGCCCTCCACACATAGCCATGAACTAATTTAAGATCAGGACTGCTTGTAAGTATGTTAAATTTTTGTTCATTTCTTTGGGCTTTGGGGTTTTTTACTAAAAACAAAATACAGGGAGAAATGCTCTCAGTCAGTCAGCTGACTTCTGCTCTGTTCCAAATTGTACACAAAGAAAACCTAATCCTTACCAAAAATTGTATCCTGATGTGCTCCTTAGTTGTGGTGCTTGTGCATGTTACAGTGTCCCCTCTATACACACATCTTAATACTTTTTAGACCAATCAGTACTTTCTTGCTTTTTAGATGAGATGTTGTTCCACTCAAACCACCTTGTCATGCATGTTATCAAACTTGAATGAAAATTGCCTGCAATATAACTTGATTTTAGAAATTTTATGATAGATTCAAATCACTAAGTACAGTGAGATTGGCCTAAAACTAGAGACCCAAAAGCTGCTAGGAAGTCTGCTGTCTGACACGCTGATATTTAAAATCCATTCCTGTTTTGTGCTGGTCATTGTCTGTTCCTTTAGAGATCTGTGGATGCTGAAGGTGTGCACAGCATCCCAAGAGCCGTAGGATTTGACTCAAGAAGAACTTATAGATGTGCTTTAAGTTATAAAAAATATATGTATGCTTAAGGTTCTTTGTTTTGTTTTGTTTTTTAAATATACTTTTCCAGGCCTTTGATTGTTATTGGAGGTTCTTCTGACAGAAATCAGGAAACCATGGGAGCTTTCCAAGAATTCCCACAGGTACACAGACATACAACAGAAAGGTTTCAGTTAAATAATTGATGTTGTTTCTTCATTACTTTAGGAATAGCAATCCCAAACACTAACAATTCCTAACAGGTCTTATAATGCTGTTGATTTGCTCCATCTACTGGTTTAAAATTGACATTGTGTAAATACAGCAGATTGCCTGGAGTGTCTTTGTACATACTCATGTAAATTGCTTTTGTCTATTCTGAGATGGGTAAAAGCAAAATAAACTTTCCAAGAAAAGAAATACCACTTTCTAGGCAAAAAACCAAACAAACAAAACCTTAAGCACTCAGATGAATGAATATGGTTTTGAGATAGTTTCCACCAGCTGACCTACTGCATTTTTCTGTGGGGAAGTTTTCACCTTGTTGCTTTTCACTGGACATTTCTTTCATTTTATTAATGCTGCAATAGATGGAAATGAGCAAATCAATTTGATAAATCAATATAATGGTTATTTGCATTTATTCAGGTTGAAGCTGGTAGGCTGTACAACAAACTGTCTGTCCGCCCAAGTAGCCTGGAAGTTATTCCTGCTGTTATTGAAAAGGTATGAAAAAATACAAAATTAGCAACAGAATATCAGATAACTGTCTCCTTCTGTTTAAGTTTTGAGGGTCTGTTTTTGTATAGTTGTTACACTTAAGTAGTTTTATCCTGCAGATACGAGATGATGGTTGTTTGAATAAATTAACAACCAGGGAGGTTTTTCCTAGGAACAATGCTATGGAATGGGTTAGAAATAGATTCTGATCCAATCTGATGCTTACTGATCCCTGCAGTGTTCTTTTTTAGCTTCAGACAGAGTTGGAAAATTTTTATGAGAGAAATGCTTTTAGTGAGAGATCCAGAAATGTACTACAAACTTCAGCTGTTCTACCACTCTGATGTGAAGGAGATTTGGAGGGGAGCGGTGGAGATGGTTGTGTTTGGGTTTCAAGTTTGGTTAGTGCTTTGTTGGTGTTTTTATTGAGAGTGAGAGAAAACACATCCTTATCTCAGTGCTTCAGAGAGGATTAGAAAAGTCTCTTGGTACTGCTGCAGCAGCACTTCAACCATGGCAGCCCAAATTCTGCATACAAAGCTACTGTTTCCAGAAGTGCAAATTCAGCAGAGCATCTACCTCCAATAGAAGAACTGGAATCAAAAGTAATAGAAGATGGAGGCATTGGTTATCTTGGTTTTACTCTGTTTATGCTGCTTTAAATAGAGTTCAGCATGAACATTTAATTTTGTATCTCCAAACTTAACAGCTGATAATACAGTTGTCTCATTTTAAATGAAACAAAGAATATAGAATCTAATATTGTGCATCTGCTGAAAAGCTCCTGGTGGTACATGGGCAAAAATGCAAATAGGAGTCAAAACTTTATTGATATAAATCACTCCATGGAAGCTTTCCCTGTAAAGAATCGGCAGTGTGAAACTGTGTACCTTCTCTGCCTACAGAAGGGTTTTCTTGCCTTTTTAAACATAACTGGTTTTAAAATCCTGTCAAACGATGGTTAAAACTGTGATTATCTGTTTTCTAGGCTGTAAGAACCAGCATATATGGTCGTCCAGGCTCCTGCTATATTGACATACCTGGGGATTTTGTGAATCTTCAGGTGAATAAGAGCTCTGTCAAGTGCGTAAAGATTACATTCATTATTTTTCAAGTCACTGAAGAAAAGAAAATTTAGTTATAAGTTACTTTCATATTTTATTTTCTTAAACCAAGAAAATCCAGCCTCTAAATGTAACATTCCATCATAACATGATACAGATTACAGTCTGTAATGAAGTGTGCAAAAACGGAGTGAATTTGTATGGTAATATAATGATGTCACTCTGTACATCTCTGGAAGAACACTACCTATAAGATTAAAGAAACAAGGAAGAAAAACTTCATAGCCTGTTTTAAAAAAATACATCCTAGTCTAATGAGTGCTGTAACGTGTGTAGTAACTGCAGTTTTATGCTAAACAATAGGTTTTCTCTTTCAGTATTTCTTGTTTGGAATTTTTTTAACAGCCTCTTTTGTTTTGCTTTACTTCAGGTATGTGGAATGCTGCCTGCCACCTCCCATCAGCATGGCTGAGCACTCTGCTGTATCCAAAGCAGCCTCTATCATTGCTGTTTCCAAGCAGCCCCTGCTAATCATTGGCAAAGGTAGCATGCTTTGATGTAGCTTTGAGCTGTACAAGTTTGGGACAAGAACAGTGACCAAAGTGATTACTTGTCCCCAGAAGTGTTAGTAAAACAAACAAAACAACCAGTAGAAAAAACCACGAACTTCTTTGGAATTTGATGTTAAAACCTGCTATGGTTTTTTAATATTTTTATTCTGTTTTGTAGCTGTTGGCTTTTTCATCTAGTTTAAGAGAAAAGTCAATTAATAAAATAGAAGTTTATGTAGAAAGAAATTGAGTAACAGTTGTCTTTAAATCTAGAGTAAATACCAAGGGATCACTTCCAAAATGCCAGGCAAATTCTGTTAGAATACAGAAATTATATTCTCTCTCTGATTCTCTGGCATATATAGCAAGAATCAGAATAACCAAAGGTCATTTTTCCATTTGATCTTACTGAAAGTGCCAGCCTACCTGTTTGGGGATATAAAGCAGTAGAGCAGGTGTTGCTGTTATTGCTACAGACTTTCCATTCTACTCTGCCAGTTTAATTAATTCGTGAAGTAGAGGTGCCCCTGGAGATAGAGTGTAATTATCTCTGTGCTGGTTCACTTGTTTTGTCCCTCCTTATGGAATTTAGCCAGTGCAGTGGTGTTGATGATACGGGTCAACCAGGAACAGAATTGAAATAATCAGCTTGTTTAACCCGTGCTGTTTTACTGCAGATGTTGGAACAATCTGTATCTGTGTGTAATTAGGGAGTGCAATGATTGAAATGAGATGAATCCTATAATTGATGAGATAATGAAATTGCAAACAGAAGGTGCATCAGGAGAGGCTATAGGGATTTTTTTTGAAAAGGTACTTGAAAGTGAAAGATAGAAACCTCAAAAATACATAGTTCTGTGTTTTATTGATGTCAACAATTGAGAATCTACTCAACAAATGTATCTGTACTTTGTGCTGTACACTGTTGTTAGCAGAATTTTTGACATGCATACACAAGTTTGTTCTTCAGTATTCAAGACTCACAGATTGAAGTCATTGTACAAGGACCAGTCAGTTACTCCAGGTTGCCTGGGTGAGCTTAATTCAGCAGCCATGTACTGAAGGCATCACAGTAAATGTGTGCACAAACCAACCTTTACAGGCTCATCTTTGGGCTTCTCTCTTTTCATTAAAGCTCGTAGTAGGGTCTCTTTTGGGCAGATTGCTATGGAGCACGTGGTACAACAGCATGCAGGGGGCAAGAAACTACACAAAAACCATTTCATGTTGCTGCTACAGAAGCCTCTGCCCCATGATACCAAACTTTACCGCTAAAAATTGTCATTCTAAATAAACAAAACTTTGTAATTTCCCTTCCCTATTTCATAGAAATAACTAAATAGTTCAGCTGAAGTCTTAAAAACCCCCCAAACCAATCCCTTTTTTCAAAAATATGTGAAATTTTAAGCTCAAATATCTGTGGTTTGGCATGTTAGGTTTTGAGTTCTTCAGAATGAAAAATAAGAGGCAGCTTTCATGATGGGAAACAGTGCTCTTTGTGCCAATGTGTAATCAAGTTAATTGAAGCTCAAGAGTGCAGTCAGTTTCTGTAGTGTTAAGCAGTCTCTTTCATTTCATTCAGGTGCTGCTTATTCATATGCTGAAAACAACATCAGAAAGATGGTGGACTTTTGTGGACTGCCTTTTTTGCCTACTCCAATGGCAAAAGGAGTAGTTCCTGATAACCATCCAAACTGTGTAGCTGCAGCAAGATCCACGTAAATATAAAGCAAGGCTTCTAATCCTAACATCTGAGAAACAGCTAGGAATTTTGGTGGTCTGGAGATGCCAGGGAAGACAAAATGCATAGAGGAAACATTTTTCAACCACATTTTGCACCACATTGTAGGGCAGGAAAGGGGCAACATATTTAGGTGGGTCACTTTAGAATGCTGACCAGGAAGATACTTTATCTGAGGGCTAATATTCTGTAACTATGAAACTGATGCAAGAAGATGTATCAATGTAGCTAGTATGTATTTCATACCATAAAATGAAACTGGCAAACAGTTTATTTTAAACAGACACTAGGATAACTGCTGGCTTTTTATTTTAATGCCATAAACAGAAGCTTGGGATGCATATGTTGCAACTGAAGTTTTGCCATCTGCTGTCTCTTGTATGGTATTTGCAAAACACAGTCAATAAATTGAACTTTAAAAGAAAAGTAAGGTATTTCAAACTGCACTGGAAGACTATGTTTCAAGTAATTTGTAAGAACTCTTTTTGTCTTTCGGCAAAATTAATGGGAATGGACTGTAAGAACCCGACTGTGTATGAACATGCACAGAGTCAGCTTGTGGATGGAGCATTTATATACACTGAAGTTAAAATGTTGTCCATTGCTGAGCATCTTAGCTTTATAACTGTTAAGTGTGCTGTTAAGCAAAATAGAGAATTAAAGAATATACAAAATGTTGCCTACTCATCTGAAAGGTAAATTAAAAGGAGAGTAAAACGAGAGGTCCACAACTGAGACTAAACTGAGAGATCCACAAATTTTAATTTTGACACTCACTGTTGCCAGTGTCACAGTAGTGAGTCTCTTGTTTTAACCTCAGCATCAATTATAGTATCGTGTTAGTCTCCTAATGTTGTGATGCCTTTCCTAAACACAGTGTGTTAGAACAACAGTAATTGATTTTCTTACGTTCCTAAACTCAAGAATGGCTTGGTGATTGGCTGTGTAAAACAATACAGGGTTTTAGGGCTAAAGAAGCAGCTTAAAGGAAAGAAGGATGTCGTGTATATTCTGGGGTTTGCTGTGGTGATTAGGATTGCTTCTAATTGTGCAAAGATTATTAAATGTAATAACTATTCCTCCTTATCTGATTCTTTCATTTCCCTCATTAGGGCATTACAGCACGCTGATGTGATCATCTTACTTGGTGCAAGGTTGAATTGGATTCTGCATTTTGGTCTTCCACCAAGGTTTCGACAGGATGTAAAGGTTATTCAGGTAAGCAGGCAAGTTATTATCACTTAAAGGAAGTCTTCTGTGTTCTGCCATTGCATAGAGCAATTATTGTAAATTATTTTGGTAGTGTAGTTCATGTGGCAGATGCTGCCCTATGGACAATACAGTGCATGTAGTTATGGCAATTTTCCAGAATTACTTACGATTTCTTCAATAATTTTTTGTTACTTCCTTATTTTTTTCTAAGAATGGTCGCAGCATGGTTCCCACTGTTGAAAACTTTATGCTGCTGTAATAAGATGTGCAGACACTTCTATGCATTTGACTAATACAGGATTAGACTCATGATACTTTCATGGTCTTTGGAACATTGGGATTTCCATCATTGAAAGCAAACTGTCTTTGAAATTGTGGTATCTTTCATACTGTTTGACTGCTCTCTTAGGTGATCTTTTTTAAATACAATTGCTTTCAGATCCCAAGTCAGTCATAATATAAGAGCTCAAAAATGTTAATAAGAAAAGAGGAAGAAAGGCTGTTTAAGTACTTAATGAATTTGACAATTTGGCAGCTCTTAGAAAGACAAGTCTTTGAATTGTTTATGTCCTTAAAATCCCCTTAAGAGTCTATGATTGAATAGGAGTAGTTGATTCAGCATGCTGGTTGGCCTGCTTACAGTGGTCTGGAACATGATCTCAAGTTCCAAACTTTACATCTTTTCCAGAGCAATAGTGTAAATTTTTAAGCTAAATTTTTCCAAATATATACCTTATTTTTACAAGTACTACTTCTACAAATAATGTGTATTTTATGTTTCCTTTCTCTAAAGAATGTAAAAACTTTTTTCACTGTCAGAGATTAGTATGAAAATACTAAGTCAGTACATAGTCTGTGTGACCTGGTCTTAAGTTAATTGTCCATGTAATCTCAGAAGTTTCATGCAT